>JAWNBB010015161.1:0-11064 GCA_036325645.1 Balantidium ctenopharyngodoni
AATCCCCAATCCCCAATCCCCCATCCATCTTTTCTTTCTTACTTAATACACAAATATTCCTAACATACATTGCATTTTCCATCTTGTTTCCCTCCTTTCCACAATGACTCGCTTTTAATAATTCCATTTTCGAAATACTCCACACGTACCCCATCTTGTTTCCCTTCTTTCCAATGTGAATTACTTTTAATTTGCCCATTTTTGTCAAACACTCAACGTTTTCCAACTGCCTTCCCTTCCTTCCATCATGATTCGCTTTTAATTTGACCATTTCATAATATTCTATAATTATCCTTTTACCCTCTTTCCATAGGGATTCACTTCTAATTTTACCTTTGTGTAAATATTCTTTCCATTTCCCAACTTGCTTCCCTTCTTTCCATTGCATAATACTTTTTATTTGGGAATCATCGTAATATTCCTTCCATTTTCCATCTTCCTTACCTTCTTTCCACCATGATTCACTCTTAATTTGACCATTCTCGTAATATTTTACACATTTTCCGTAAGGTTTGCCTTTAATAATCGTATAATCAAATTCAAGATTATTATTATTATTATTATTATTATTATAATAACCAACCGCTCTAATTCCATTTTCAATTTCATGAAATACATTTTTTGCTTGTCATCACCGGTTTCCCCAGTCGATAGCATGTTATTTATGAATAATCCTTGACGTTTTATTCTTCCTTCATTATCTACTTCACATGAAAAACCGTTCAATTTTCCATTTTGCAACTGACCGTGATATTGTAACGTATTGCTCATATCAAAAACACTTCCGATTCCATGGTACACATTATTCAGATATTCACCGAAATATTTAATGTTACCATTATCGTGATTTTCCTCGCCCTTCCCTTCTTTAGAACCTTTAATAAAATGACCTTTATATTCAATATTTCCGTTCTTATAAAACGTAGTTCCTTCTCCATGCTTCAACAGCTGCTTAAACCCGCCATTGTAAACAACACAATTATTTTCATTGTATTTTCTCCCGTTTCATTTGGTATCGAAAGGAGGATTATTCACGCCATCGAATAGTATTTTATTATCCTTAATCGAATAAAAAAATCCTCTTCGTCAATTACTTTGATCACCTGCCTGACCGTAATAGCAATAACCAGCGATACCATCTTTATCAAATCATTTAATTATTTCAGTTAGTTGGGATTTCATCTCTCAAAACGATTTTCTTGATAAGAACTATATTGAATAAAATGTTAAAAACCTTACAATTTTGCTTTTATCGTCGATGATTATCTTGATATTATCTTCATTCGAGAGCATTGTTAAGTAATCCTCGTTGAAGATCCTTCCAATCACATAGAGGTTAAAGATCTGAGTTTGTGTGTCTAGACACGAAAAATAATTATAAATTACGAATTTCATGAATCAAAACATTCTTTCTTGACCGTTCACTCAATCTAAGCATTCATTGGGATTAGTTCTTCTTTCCATGATAATAATCGAAATATTTTCGTTGAACTGCCTTTGAAGTAGTATCGATATGCGTGAATAACTTGTGAGGAGACACTAAACACTCTCCTGAATATTCCTGTGTTAGACTCTTAAAATCGATATCATCAATGAATATTACACTCCCATTGTCGTAGTAATTTATGAACTGTTTAATAGGAGTTACTTGATGGTCTTGATAACTATCAGAATGAAGATGAGAACAGGGAGAGCGATAATAAGGTTGTGTTTTACATTCATTGTTTAAGCATTGGATACTCGCCATTGGAGGTATGGAATGTGTAATAATACTGCAATTAAATACTGTATCGGGAAGGAGTTGTAATTTTTGGAGTTGATTTAAATAAAAGAAAAGTAAAACGTTGTGATCACCGCAATTACATTTATATTGAAGTTCTTTTGATTTTAATGATAAAAGCTTAGGGAGGTATGCCTGGTATACTATGCATATAAAGTGGAAGACTTTTAAAGGTTGAGATTGTGATGTTACGGAAATAATTGAATGCTGTAATATATTATTCATTTATATTGTATTATGATTAAATATGTGTTACATATAATTAAAGGTTGTCTGTTAAGAGGATTCGGTTAATAGAATGGACACAATACTGAGACATGTAAGTGTTACTGGACTCGTTGAAATTATTTGATTTGCGTGTAATGGACAACTATCGTGATTTATATTAATAAAAAAAAATATATTTTATTTGTTTAAAAGCGCATGAAGAAAGGGGAAAAGTAAACAAGTGAAACGCATAAATAAATACTAATCCTAATAAAATTATCTCTGATACGTCAACATTATGATATAAACGAATGTTTTTGATCGAATATCTCTTTAACTTATTATCTAGCGATGACATTATAAATCCAACAATTTAATTTGGTGATATTTCATACAGATTACACTCAAAATTTCAAACATTTAATGTTGTTCTTTCTCTATATACTCATTTACATTCAAATGAACTTGTATTATTGTTTTCTTCGGTATCGTTTCAGAGTCTCATTCTTTTAAAATGTAGTTTTAATATCTCATTTCAAATGCTTTTTACAAATGAATGTCATTGGATTTAATATTATTATTTATCATCAAGTTGAGTATGATTCTCGTAAATCAGGAAATTATAACACATATCAACGTACAACTCCTTCATTGATACCCTCAATATTATAATTAATAATTCGCTTGTTTCATAACATTATCATGCTCACTCAATACCTTTCACAAAAAGGTTCCTTATCTCAAATACCTTAGTAATACCATTCGATGAAACGTTATTAAATCTTTATTAACATTATCCTTTGTAAATCATTTGAAAATCCGTTTTACACCTAATACATTTACACTAATGTAACACGACTAACAAGTGAGTCTGAACCGTGAAATAAGAGTTTACCATTGTATTCCTGAAGAGCGTCGTACTTAGATTATCAACAATAACAATAACAATAACATAAACATAAACTCAAATAATAATATTAATCTAAAGTAATTTATCATCATTTTACTCAACTGAACCAATGAATAATCCAACCTGACATTAATAAGCAGAAGCAATGCAATGTTTATTATTATTATTATCAAAGAGCGAAAACACCTTAATAACACCAGGCAACACCTTTACTTGAATCACATCGCTATTATATTCAACACCATCAATACACAAAGGAGTAAAAATATCCGTCAACGGATTTCACCTGAAAAACCTCGTTTTAATATATTGACATTGCTTATCTTTTCTCTTTTTATTTTCCGAATCGAAATATTCATCTTTCACCTCCTTCAAGTTTAGTTGACGCAGGAGATGACAGCAACTACTGGTATTGCTTTTCAACGTGATTACATCGCATAATCCGTTATTAGATATTGCTTTCTCCGCAGTGTTTTTCAACGATGAATTGTATGAAATGTTGGAACAGTGAAAATATGTAAACGGGCCTTCTTCGATGTTATATTGGTCGCCTTCGAGTTGTTGAATAATATTCGGATACTGTTCATCGTTGCCAAATATCGCGGAGTTCCTCTTTTCCGATACCAAACTCGTGGTGATATTAATATTAAACGAGTTATTTTCATCGTTTCAATCGAATTCAGTGCTGTTACGATACGAATAAAGATTGCTTATCCGATCTTTTGATTTATTCGGTGTTAGGAACTTGTTGATATTTGTGTTATCTGTACCCTTTGAGTTAAATAAATCGTTTTCTACCGGTTGATCCTCTTCCTTTCAATACATAAACCTTGCTTGGTGTCACGTTGGGAACAATACTTTCCAATACAAACAACATGATTTACAAATCCTTGAACATTTCAATGCGTTTACACTGCAGTTCCTTCTATGTCGATAGTTACGATTTTCTTCTCACGTTAGCTCTGCGTTTACACCCCATGAAAGGTAATTCACACAATAAATCTTTTTCTTCGGGTTCATCCCTTGTGTGATTTCTCATAAATCGATATTCTTCGTCCCACCTTTCAGTATCATAAACGCGCAGTTTTCAACAGTGCAGTTCTCATTGCACTCCATCGCAAGTGTTTTACATCATCCACCAAATTCCCCTCCTTCACTGGGGATAACACCGATAGGTATATGCAATAAAAATTCATTGCTATCATCGATCCTTTTGCCTAACACAGTATTAATTCAAACATGAACATTTTTACTTGTATAGTCATCAACGACCACAATACCACTGCACTCTTTGATAACAATTTTCTCGACCACCCTTTCAATCTCATCAATGTATTTAATATCTCAATTGATCTCCCCAATATCGAATATGTGCTTTACCTTTAAGTAATCCCTGCTTGATAAGTAAGCCTCATCTTCAACGAATCAAATAATTTTTTTCGTCGTTGTGTTACTAAACAGGATGTTATTCGACAAATTATTCTTCTTTATCAATTCCGTTTTAATATCTTTGAATACTTTATCAGTTATCACCATTTCAAATTGCTTCAAACTCCTTTCAATGTAAGTAGAATGGCAGGAACAAGAAGAAAAACATTTACATATGTTGAAGTAGCGTTTTACTGTTTTCGGATAGTAATGCAATGTAATGTATTTCTTCCGCTTGAATCACTCGTTGTCATCGTTGGTGTTCCTTATTTTTAACTTGATATTATGCACGTTCGTCGTGTCTTTCATATCATCCTCGCTTAAAATGTTAATAGTGTCACTGATTAAGAATTTGTATTTGCTATGCTTCTCTTTCAGTGGCTTCAGGATGATCTTTCCAGTCATTAGTTCGATAATTATATCGTATGTTCGTAGACGGTTATTATCGCTGATTAGTAAAACGGTGAATTCTTTCTTGTACGAAACCGGGTTGCTGAGACGGTTCTCCGTGCTATCTCACAGGGAATTGTCCATTGAGTCTGTTTATTATTTAATTCAAGGATAATGATAAAAACGAATATTAATCTTGGGGTTTTTATTATATTAAATACAAAATGAAGAGTAGACAAATCAAGAAAATCGTTTGCTCTCAAAACAACACCGCGATTACCTCGAACACAGGAGATCTTTATATTTTCGGGAGTTATCTTTATCAAGTCGCTTCGTCGCAGATCGAAAATTCTTTTCTTTATGCTCAACCACGAGGTACGAAAATCACTCACATTGGATGAGGTGCAAATCATATTATAATGGTGACAACGGGAAGTGAGGTTTATGTCGCAGGGAGGAACTGAGAAGGTCAACTCGGATGAGGTTTTACTAGCGATTGCGTGCAAATTTCAAGTCCGAAACTTGTGGAAATATTTAACGATGAACACGCGATTAAATGCTACGCGTCGGAAAATTACTCAGCGGTGATAACACATAATCATGCCGTTTGGATATTCGGGGACATACCCTTCCTGCAGTCCTCATTCCATGTCAATAAGCAGCTGTCACCGAAGAACCTCGGTTGGAAAAACGTGTATAAACTTGCCTGCGGGGCTACCCATATTCTATTGCTAATGAAAGACGAGAATGAAGACTATTCGATTATGTCAGTGGGGAATGGCAATTACGGCATGCTTGGCGATGGAGACCCAAATGGAACGAATCACTACGAACCGATACAAATTGATATTCCATATTATAAAATCACAAGCTCCAAGTCAGTGAAGCTCAGGTGCGGGAGATATACGAGTGGAGCCTTGATCAAAGATGAGGAAGGCGATTGCTCGTTCAAGTTGTACATGTGGGGACTGTGTCACCACGAATGATTCCATAATTTAAAGGAAGTCGAACGAAAGCACTTCTTCGGTGAGACGTTCCCGATCGAAAACACAATTCCGATACTGAAACCGACGATCATCTCGAATTACAATGTAGAAAACTTCTCGATCGGAGAAGGGATTTGTTACTTTATCACTTACAAAAAGAACGAACTGATCACAATCGGCAAGTTCATGGGCGCGAAATCAAAGCGGAAAAACAAAATAATCGTGGACCAGTTTAAGAAGGTCTCCCTTGGATTGAATCACGCAGCGGCATGATCCAAGAACGGAAAGTGATTCACATGGGGAAGTAATACAATGAATAAATGAGGTTGAAAAAAAGAAAACTCGAACCCTGTCAGCACGTTGAGTCTGGCAGAACGTTTCGAAATTGACAACGATAAACTATTCGTTGACTGACCCAGCAACGTCGTTAAATTCAACGAAATATTCGAAGAGCAAGACACGAACCAACAAGACGAAGAAGTGAATAAACTCCTCCAAAAAAACAACTCAAATGAAAGTAACCAACCACCGCCTCAGAACATCGTTCCAATTGAATTAAATAATTCAAATATTAAACAAGCAGGGAACAATCAATCCACTGATAACGTAAGAGTTGAAGGCAATGACAATATCGCGGAGAATAAATGAGTCTACGATACGATTTACTCCCGTGCGAGGGATATTGTGAAATCATCCCTTCCCTCCTTTGATGAACTCGAGCAAAAGCTCGTTGAAAATGAAAACCAATGAATTCAAAAAACGAAGGATATCCTACAGAACTACACAATATGAATTGATAAATCAACGAGCGCAAGGGTATATTACAAAGCATTGCGAAATATGTTCTTTTTTAAATTCGGTGATAAACCGTTAAATGTTGAATTTAAATCGAGTTCACTGAATTTGCGGAAGTTCCCGAAGGAGTACTATAATTATAAAGATAACTACAAAGCCTTGTTGAGTTGATTACATACGCACCCATGCTATTGATTAAATATATACAAAAGCAAATGATTAGACGACAATGAACTTTATAAAATCATAAAACAAATATTCAAAGGCATGCGGAAAGACCGGTTCACGCAGTTACTTTTGATTACGTTGTGTAAAGAAATCCTTTGAACTGATATCAAAGAACAAAGTATCAGCAGTTGAGATAATTATAAAATCCTTATCGAAGGGCAAGAATCTAAGGAAAAGCTAACACTTTTCGGAAGGTGATGCCGATTGATCTTCGGGATGGACTGCTCTTTTCGAAAGAGCCAAGAAATAGCGGTGATGTATATCATCGGTAATCTTTTCATTTCCCTCGACAAACCGAATGAATGCGAAGAGGATTTGCTTATTAAGTTACACCCGGATGAAGAAGGGAAAAAGGAAAAACCGAAATTTAATAACTATCAACGTAATATGAGAATCGAGAAAATCCTGAATCAATTCGAATACTTCACTAATGAACTCTTCGGGAAAAGCGCACTCGAGAAAAACAACGTCTTTTCCGTTGGGAACGTCAGTAACTTTAAGCCTTTATTCCGACTCCCTCATGTTTGCTTGTTGTTAATCCAAGAAATCGTGTCCGTATTAAAGCAAATCACCCCCGATCTTGAAAACATTTACGATTGGTTAGGCAAGAAATTCGGTGTTCTCGTGTTTCATCATCTTATCAAAGTGCTTGAAGACCCTTGAAATAACATCTCAGCAGACGCTTCCTTACTCATTGACCGGATACTGTACAACCAATTCATGAGCTCATGTAAAAACAACCTTTTCTCAGTTGCTTACTCCTTTCGATTCTGTTGACAATTTCTCTCAATCAACGACCCAACGACCCTCCCGGAAGATGAGATCAACAAGCAAATCGAGAAGGTGTTCCAGAAAACATCGTATAGTTCCATCGTTATCAATTTAAAGAACATTATCATGGACAAGTTCGAAGACAACGCTGAATTGGTCAAAAGCGTTGACAATGACAAGCCCTGATCTTTCGAGTGAGAATATATCAAAGAATTTTTTTTCCATTCCTTCGAAGACTCGAACTATGTGATCAATATTTCATTGTCTCAACTCAAACGTTTAACCGAGGTAATTATTCCGAATCGCGACAAGATCCGCGTCTCGAATGAAAACTACGACTTGCTCGATTTGATTCTGAAGCAAGGGAATTGACTCAAAGAAGGAGGGTGATTGAAATATGACATCGAAGACAATAACGATCAATATGTTCAGTTTAATCTGAAAACAAAATCCCTGTGCAGCAAGTCGCAACAGTCCCTGATGAAGTGTAGGAATTGCAAAACAATTTGATGAAATGATTTTATTTTGGGCAATGAAATCTTATTTTACAACCAATTCGAGTTCATTACGAAGTCATCCGCGAAGGGGAAGTGAATAAAGCTACTCCAGGAACTGGACCCGATCGAAGTAAAGAATGATCATTTTAATTATTTCCTTAAGAAGCAGTACGAAAAGAAGAAGGAACAGTACAAATTTACAGATATCATTAAGCAATTGTTCACGATAATGGCGGTTGACGCGAAAGAGGATTTGCTGTTAAGTGAAGCGAATATTTCGAATTCAGAGCAATGATTGACGACGATGTTCACGCAAAGCTCCCCGAACACGACACTGAAGAAGTATTGTGAGGATATCGTACAAAATTACGACAGGATGAAAGAGCAAATTAAATACCACCAGACATTGTTTATCACGCTGAACGAAATAGATAAAGCGCTAAAAGACTTGAACAATTCAGGTGTCAACGACCATTTCCTCGCTGATATATACCGTGAAATATCAATCGCTATTCAACATGGATACGGGAACAAGGAAATGCTGGAATTATCAAATAATTTACTATTCACGAGTAAAATCTCGAGATGAATCGATCATAACAATAACCTTCCGACAAGTCAAGTTATTATGGAGAAGCTTCCAAGAAGCATGAAAAGTCAGATCCAACCGGTGAGGACGTTCAAAGTGGAGAAATTGCTAAACGATGGTGTTATAAGAAATTTCAGGAAGTTCCGTGAGGAAGTTCTCAAGAAGTAATATTGCATCTTTTACCTTAACTATATATTTTTAGTATTTCTTGATACAAGATGTCCATCTGCAAAAACGAGAAATTTGAATTTGAAATCACATTTTTAGAAGAAACGAAAATAAATTCCTCCATTTTCGCATGTAGTGGAGGCAGAGAGAAGTCGCTGGAAATGAAGAAATTGTATGATTTTACGTTGGATGCGAATACGTTGTCTGAGATTATTAGATTTGCGTTGATGATTACGAAGAATACGAAAGTGAGAACGTATAATTGAAATAATTTTATTGATATTGAGCCGAAGGGATTTTGAAACCTGATTAAGAAGATGTTTGATATTGGGTTTTATTTAAGTTAAATAATTAGAGTTGAATTAATGATTGGATAAATAGGGATTATATTTATTTCGGTTTGTTTCGTTAGTATCATGAGGGAGATACAAAGGAAAGGAAAGGAAAGGAAAGGTAAGGAATGTTCTCGTTGTTATTTGGTTAAGATGATTTGGTGATGAAGTATTCTCTTAATTATATAATTCAGAAGTATACGGATTAATTATTTTTGCTATTTTTTGTTTGTTTTTGTTTTTCCACATTTTCCTTTGTGAATATCCTTCTTTTATATTGGTATCTTCGGTGTGAATCGTTTCTACAAGTTTCTCGATCAGTGTATTCACATTTCATTTTCAGGTATACATGTCCTTGATTTTCACACTGTCCTGTATTTAAGAATATTCAGATCTTTTTATTATTTTATTTATGTGAATGTCTATTACTTGTTGTGGTTCTCTTTACTTATTTTCCTTCCTTTTTCTTCTTGAATCACCTTATTGTTTACATAAAAATTTTATTTTTTATATTTCCCACAATTCCCTAATGTACAGTCATCACGATTCTTTTCACTTTGTTCGATAACATGATCCTTTTATGTTATAACTATTGAATCGTCTGCCCTCATTTTGGTATAATTCTTCTTTTTAAAATAACCTTCTCGACCCAGAAAACAATCATCACAAATCATAAAAACTAAATCACAAATCGCATCACATCATAAAACTTAACCTATCTCATCCAAAACAAGTCTCGTAATTAGACTATCTTTTCCTTATCAACCAACCAACAAATCCATTAACTCCTTATTAATAAAACACTTGTTATCAATTTAATCATTATACTATATTATACTATTATTCCTTTTTATCCTTACCTCTTTCACCTTCCCTAGCCACACTTTCCTTAACTCCTCCTTTATCACCGTCCCCTTCTTCTTTCTTCCTTTCTCCGGCATTTGAATTGCTTTTACTATTACCATTACTATTATTTACCGTATTAGCTTTAACCCTGTTATTTCCGTAAAACATATCCACATTAAAAAATCTCCATCTCACTAGTTTCACATACGTTTTATAAGTATCGAACTTAACATAATAGTATTTATCCTCATTTACACATTCAATAAGCATTGAAAACGCGAACATCCCGAAGTAAATTCACCTTCCGATATCCCACTTTGTATTCATACTAAACATCAAAAACAAAACTCCTCCTCGAAAAGGACTTCTCATTTTATGGAAAATCCCATCGCCGTAAGTGTATTCAGCCGGGTATGGTATATCCCGATTGAGAATGCATTTCATCATTATCATCCCACCGAGTTCATCGTTCGTTACATAATGATGCTTCAGACTCATCGTAATTTGGTAAACGCCGATTAAAAACGGAATGATAAACCAGACACGGCGAATGTAATCGCTTCAGTCGATCTTCCAGTAAACGGTTGTGTCGATGTAGTTCATGGGCTGATACAGCATTGAAGACATTAAAATACTAAATGAGCATATTATTTTCGATAGATGCTTCGGGTAGTAGATTAAATCAGAGGTAGCGCGTGTTACGAAAATCGCCCGGATGTCCTTGTTAGCGAAGATAATTTCTTGGAAGAACAAAACGAAGCATATCATCAAGTTGAGGCCCATCGAATAGTACGGAGTTGATTTGCATTCCACGACGGAGCATAAGGAAAAATTGAAGTTTTTACTAAGACGAGTTAAAGCGAAGGAATCTAAGTTGTAGATCGAGGAATCGAGGTTGAAGTTGATGAATATTATTATTAAGGCGAGGTAAGTAAGATGGTTAATAATTGCTGCAAGGACGAGGAAGAAACGAGAAAAGAAAAAGTATTCCATTTGTGATATAATGTTTAATGGTTGATATAATATTCAAATGTAAATATTTAATTTAATAAATTATCGTTATGTTTATGTATTGGATTAAACAGGGTCTGAGAGGTATTATTGGGGATTGGGCCCAATCCCCAATCCCCAATCCCC
>JAWNBB010015203.1:0-20429 GCA_036325645.1 Balantidium ctenopharyngodoni
GGGGATTGGGGATTGGGGATTGGGCCCAATCCCCACATTCAAAAAAAGTTTACTTAATTTATAAAAACCTGATACACAAAGAAAGATAATACTGCATTAATAATCAAAACAAACAATATCTCCTAAATTCACTCTCAAATCAAGTACAATCTTTAAATGATCAAAATATTTTTAAAAGGTGCTTCTTTCAAGGAAGAAGATAACGCTCATCGAATAATATCAACAGTAAAACCAAACCAAAAAAGAATACTTAAATAAAAATACCCTTTCACAGGTTAATGTGAACTTAATTTATTTGTTAGAAATGATTACTTTTGATCAAAACTCTTCTCAAGCAAATGATACCCTATCATCACAGCTTTCTTATCCACTTCCTTGAGATATCCAAAAGACATAGGTTTTTATTTAATTAATTCTTTTTGTTTTCTCTATCATAACTATGTCAGATCATTCAATCTTAGATTTCCGAGTTTCTCAATCTCACAGAATTAGGTTGCTCTCATGAAGACATCTGTGAATATGTCTTTATAAATATCTTCCTCACTCTTAACTCATTGCCGATTGCTTTCTCTGTTTTAACAATATTAAAAAGTGATAACAATAACAAAACAAAACAAAACAATATTATTTATACTCTCCTTCTTCAAGATCTGACTCTGTCTTCTCCTGATTAAAAATTTTATTAATATTATATTGCTTCTGCGATTCATCCTTCACCCTAAATCAGCTTGATTTATTAATACAAAACTTTATCAATTTCGCCCAATATTCATTATTCTTTAGTGTGTCAACGTTCCCCACAATGTAACAAGCATACTTCGCTCTCGACAACGCTACATTCATTCTTCTATAATCATTTAAAAACCCAATTCCATTCGAATCCTCCTTGTTAAAGTTACTTCTTACGGTTGAGAAAATAACAATGTCTCTTTCCTGCCCTTGAAAAGAATCCACAGTGTTCACTTCAATATCAACATGACTTAAACTCCCTATTCTCCTTATCCTTTCCAGGATCGTTTTCACTTGCGATTTATACGGGGTGATAACAGCGAATTTGAATTGCCTGTTGCCATGATTCTTATTGCTGACATTACTTTCATTTGCGAAATAATCATTTTTATTTCATTCATCAACATCACCACGATTCGAACTTCCTTTTGCATCGAGTCTTAATTTACTATCCAAGGCTTGGATAAGCTCAATAACAAAGTTGATTTCGTAGACATTGCTATAACTTCTTCCTCTGTTCCCATCGATCATTTCAGAACTATAAGTAAGATCGAAAAACGTGAAATTCAATTTAACATTTAACACTGTAAATATTTGATGGTTTTCCATTTTTTGTCATCACGACTCAGAGTCAAGCAGTTGGTTATCGTAAAATAATTCCCCGACGAATTCTCGGATGTTAGGGTGCATTCGGTATTGAAATTGTAGTAAATGCCTTGGGTATTTGTTATCAATTCATCTCTCGAATAACGAACGGTTGTATAAGGTTTCACTTGCGTTATCGCTGAAGACAGTCGCTGGTCATTGCATATGATCACCTACCATGACAAGCTTTGTGATATTATGCGCGAGAGGTATTAACGCCGACGGTTCGACACTTTGACAAGCTTCATCGATGATTAAATATTCGAAATTTATTTTCATTTTTTTTCATCTCTCACTGCCGGAGGAGTTTAATGTTGTGCATAGTATTTTCGTTTTTGATATGATTTCGTATTCGTATGTCCGCTTTGAATGCTTTATATCTTTAAGTGTTGTTAGCAAATTATGCCGTGTCGCTTGTGCTTCTTTCAGTTCGAAGTTATTCGGATTGGAATTGTTTGTTCAATAGTTGATTTGACGGGATACGTTTTCTAATTCCACTGTAATGTTATTGAGTTGATTGTTGAATTTACGATCGCTTCAGTATTCAATTGAGTACTTTTCGAGGATTTTCCCGTTGGAAGTGTTTCAGTATTTTTTATCCCTTTCTTTCCTGTCGTATAGACCGAAGCGGAGGAAAGGAACATTCTCACGAATGATGTTTTCGTTCATTCATCCTCTCGTTGCAATCCGTGCTGATATTTCATCGATTGCGGTATTACTCGGGGCACAGATTAATATTTTACCATCATTATTTAAAAGAAATCAACTGATCAGGCCGAGAATTGTATGTGTTTTCCCTGTGCCCGGTGGACCTTGAATAAGGAGAATATCTTTAACGCTCATTTTATTTGCTTTGATAATCGCCTCAGTTTGGCTTTTATTGAACGTTTTCATCATTTGAATATTGTTAAGAAATACTTCCTGACGGGTTTGGTTTTTCTTTTCTTTCACGGGGTTGACATTAGGATTAGCACTAATAAATAAGTTCTTTGAATATCATATTCCAGTAAAGTTCGATAATTCTAAATTAAGCACCGCTGAGTATTCTCTAAGTGAAGACGTCAGATTACCCATGTAATAAGTAGAATAATTGATTGGCGTTGAATTCGAAGATACAGCTTTGTTCAATGTAAATTTTTCGACATTTGAACTTAGGACTTTGCACTGAATTTCATTATTATCATTTACTTGAATAATCCCTAAAAAGTAAAATAAATTCACTTCGTTTTTAAACGTAAAATTATTTATTTTCAGCGTGTTCGGGTAAAACGCCACAATATCGTTATCTTTCAACACCCTTTTATTTCAATCGCTTCACCTTTTATTGGTATTCAACTTAAACAATGATATCTTCCAATTTAATTCTGTGATATATCAGAAGTTCACCTGAACTTGCATGTCAAGATAATTTTTTATTTCGGTTGATTCGGCTTTATCACTGAGTCAGCAGTGTTTTCACTCGTTGAAAAAATTGCAGACCCAGATGTATTTATAATGGTTTTCACTGTCGAAGGTGTTTGGTACGAGGACTGTTTGCTGCTTCTTATTATAAAATCCGAAATCGAGGACTTTCTCGAATATTTCGTTTAAAGAAAACCTGAAATATTTGTAATAGTTATCATTGTGGCTTTTACCTAAGGGATTCACGTGTGGGTCAAGGAGAGCGGTGTTTTGGTTTCTTATCATGTCTTGAGATTTTTCGTTGCTGACATTGGTAGTTGCCTCATTGGAGTCATATTCAGGCTTGATGTAGCTCGGACGGTTCTTCCCGAGCAATCATCATTGAAGTTTGCTATTTTTTTCACTCGCTTCAATTTCCTTTTTCAAGTGCATATTGTTTTCTTTAATCGTTGAGTCTGTTAAATTAAATATTTCTTTAAACACGTCTTCAATGTTCTCTGTCGGAGATATTTTCGGCTTTGCTTTTCAGGATTCTTTCAGATTAGCAATTCAGGCGGAACTAGCCGAACAAGGCTTATTTATTAGTTTTTCAACGGCTTTTTTTTTCTGAGTTTGAAGGAGTTTGATCTCCTTCTCTCTCTTTTCTTTTTCTCAAAACGCTCAATCTTTTTGAATATCCTTAGACGTAATTATAGTCTTCGGCTTAACGCGAAAGTAATTCGAAAGCTCTTCGTCGTCTTCATAAATATAGGTTTTCTTGGTCTTCTTTGGGATACTCTCCTGTTTTTTTCTTTTATGAGAAATAAATTTATCTCAATTAGTTTGCTTTTTCGCCTCAACGATATTTTTAATAAAATCAAACTCTTTTGGTTTTTTCATTGGATCATGCTTTGAACAATCATTTTCAGTTGTTTTTTTTATTTTGGAATATGCGATTTCTGCCTTTTTTAGTAATTGAAAATTTTGGTTGTGTGGATTAGTTGACATTTAATTAACTCTTTTGGAATTACACTATAAATATTGACAAACAATTAGAATTTGATAAAACATTAAATCATCATTAATTGAATAATAGTTTTGGAGATATTAAAAAATAGTACGACAACGTTTAATCAATAACTGAATTGATGGGGAAAGGGTGATGTGTTTAGGGTAACATCAGGAGATAATATTAGAGATGATACAAGGGCAAGGGGATAAGTTGGAAAAGGTGATTTCTTTTGCTCTTTTCGATACTATTCTTTTTGATGGTTTCTCGTCTTTCGATGTCCTGGATTTTTGTTAGTCTGCTTTTAGTAATCAGTGCTCAGCGCTCAATGATTATGATTATTTCTTGGTATTAATCTGAGGATTGACTCTTCCAGGGGTAAAGTAGTGATTTAGGTAGTTACTATTAATAATATTAATACATATGAGGATAAACTTACTGTTGATAGAGTTTTTTGGAAATGAAGTTCCTGTTGAGGTGATTGATGCATTGGGCTAAAATGTCAAATGATGAGCAGTTAGCATAAGATTGCATTTAATTATCATTCTTATTTTTATCCCCTGAAACCAAGATAATCCCTTACCAGTAACACCTTAATATCTCCAACAAAAACATGTCATCAACTTGCGATATAACTGAAATTCAAACTCCACTTTTCAATTTCTTCATGAACCTATCTTCCGGAATTGCGTTCCCTCGTTTTACTTTTAAGGCGTTTTCCAATTAATCCGCTTACTTTTCCTCATGATTAATGTGATACCAAAGCTTCACATCGACAATAATAAATCGACAAGTCATTTCCAACCCCGATAATCAATTAACCATCAATTATTAAAGACATCTTTTCCGGTACCCCAATTCAAATCACGTCCTACTTATACTTAATAAAACAACTCTTTTAATTAAAATATAAGTAATTAAGCCAAAAGGTTTTTATATTAACTCCTCATATAATTTTAATTATTAAATATTCAGTTTTGTTTACTTCTTTATCACCACCGCAGATTTAATTGTCTTCGTTTTCTTGAAGTGGTTAATAACTATCTCCATGTACGCTCACCATTTATTGACCTCAGCTTCAGTTTTACACAATACATTTATGGCTTTCACGCCATCAACAGTCGTAGGACCGATAATACTAAAGCATAGCTCAGCCTTTGGCACAGGTCTAAACCATCCCTTGCTTTTCTTAAATGCTTCTGTTCCGTGTCCTTTAACAATTTGTTTTATTTGCGCTGTTTCAATGATGTATTTGGGTTTAGGCGCTAAATTACTTTTTATTTTCTTAGCTGTAATTTTAAGTAAATCTTGACTGAATATTAATTGCATTTGCTTGATATCACCGTTACTGTTGACAATATCCAACTGTTTACCACTTGTTCAGAAGTTCTTTACTTCCGGTTTGATCGGGTTCTTGATCTTGATATCAGAAAAGTCGATTTCATCGACTTTCTCTAACAGAACTTTCGCCATGTTGATTAGGAATATTCAATTCCTACCCTCATATTCGATTCTCTTTTCCAGCAGTCCACTTTGGCGAATGGTATCGTTGATCATGTCCACGAGTTTGAGTTGCTGCATCATGTATTTGTATTCATCCCCTGAGTTGGCAATGCTCGTTAACATGCTGAATAAATCTAATATTAAATCAACATTCGAGTTATTGTCTTTTCATAATTGAACTGTTTCTTCGAGACCTTTATATTGGATAAAAGGCTGGATGCAGTATTTATGGCGTAATAATGATTTAAGTAAATTAATAATCGGTTGCGTGTCTTCGTTAAACCCTTCTTCCTTAAGTTCATTAAGTAAAGGAACCATTAAGTCGTCGCTTATTTTCTGCGAACTTGTTTCTTCTTTCGATAACTGTGAAAGTAAACCGAAGACCACGTTTCTAATCAAAGCTTTTTGCCTTTTATTGCTATTGAAATTGGGATTATCAAGTGTTTCTTTAATATTGTCCATTCAACCCCCGTTAACCATTGAGTAACTAAAGACATTATTTTTGGCGAAGAGAGCAATGATTTTGTAGCATTCCGTCTGAATATCCGCATTGTCCTTATACAAACGAAGTAAATTAAATAGATTTGGCACTGTATCATCGAAGACTTCGTCGATAAGGAAGTTATGTTTTACTAAACCATCGTACATTAGTTTAAGAGCCATGGTAACTAAAGGCGCGTTCCAATCCTGACATTTAGTGCTCTCGCTTATCAAATCGTAGAATTTCTGGACATAGTCATCATTTTTCAGATTCTTAACTAATGAACCACAAATGTAGTTGATGTTCGTCAGGATATCGCTGTTAGAATAGTACTCCTTTTGTAAGCTTTTTAATCACTTATACAGCTGATCTAAATTGAGTTTGTTTAAATTATCCCCTGCTTCGGTGTATAGGTAGTTACCTAAAGAATGCAAGGCAGTCGCAATATAATTGATTTCATTATCCGGGCTATTAAGTGAATCGTGAACAACATCACAGAAATTTGTAGTTGCTAAATAAATGTTCGCGTTTTGAGAAATAGTTACATAATCTAAAGTCGCAATGGAATTCCTCATTATACCTTTAACCAAGGCGTTGGGGTCGCTTTTATCGTAATCATCACCAAGTGAATTCATATTCTGAAGCATTTCGGGCTTTACATCCGATTTATTTTTTTCGGTATTTTCCCCTTCGTTCCCATCTTCGGACTTTGCTTCCGATGTACTCGCAACGACCTTTGGATAATAGTTTTCCAACCAGAAAATTGTATTCGCAGTAACGCCAAGTTTCGAAAACTCATCCACATTTTCCATATTATTCTTCACTAAACTACCGTATAAATTCGTGAGGTTGAGTATCATATCCTCGTTGTCGTTGTAATTTACGGAGCTGACTTCGTTTTTGAGTTTAGTAATTAATCCATTCGCCACGATTTCTTTGCTGTTGTGCGCGTGATTCTTAGAAATTGTGCTTAATAATTGCAATGTCGCGTTGACGTAATCTTTCTCGTCCTTGAATTTATTGAAATCGTTGCTAATGTGGTTAACTAAATCCATTTGATCAACCTTCGCGATGACCTTAGGCTGATAGATTAAATCAATCAACGTGCAGGATTTACCTAATAAAGCTCCCGTTCGGTCTTTTCAATTGTTACTGATATTGCAGATGAAGATACAATCATAGTAAAAATCTTCATTGATTGATTCGTGATTTGTATTACGAACGTAGTTGATCAACATGTTTAAGATTGCTTCTAATAAATCGACATTGCCGGTTTTCTTGCCCAACGCGACTCATTTCTCGAGTCCGATTTTATCGAAAATCGTTTCGAAACCTTTCTTGCTTTTGCATAGATTCGAGAAAATGATATTATCAGCAAGGAATATCTTCCGGATTTCAGCGTTGTTCGCCATTTTTTCAGGGTGGTCGTATCAATCTAACACTTCGTCAATTGTCTTTTCAAGCACCGGAGACTCAAGGACAAGAGGAACTGCGTTTTCGCTTTGAGTACAGTTTTTGAGGTTGTCTTTACTTCCGACGGAATATGAAATAGGAGCATCTGTGTCATTGATAAGTTTCTCCATGAAGTTCATGAGACCGTGCTCAAGGATAGGTTTATGATTATCGACTGATAAAGACAGCGATTTGAGCAAGCGTAAGCATTCGTCTATCATCGCCTTCCGTTGCTTGTTTCATTCCTCATCTTTCGACGTTTTACTTTCGTTGTATAATTTACGCATTAATGCTCAAATTTGCTCAAGTGTCAACGGCATTTCGTTGTTATGCTTAGTCGATAATAGCGATTTAACCTTCTCGTTATTAGGGTTAAACAGGAGCGTTGACGTGATTAGACTCAAACGCCCTTTACGAACTGACGACGCGTCTTTGACTAAATTAGATTCAGTTGGTATGTTTTTATCATTTTTAGAATAATCATCCATTTTAACTCCGTTCTCATTGCCCATGTTTTCCAATTCCGTCATATGTTCTTTAAACGCTTCTTCTACAATCTTACCGAGGCGCTTCAATGCTTCATCGTCTTGTTTAACATCATCCGCTTCTTTCTTCGTCTTGTTTTCCTCAATCATTTGCGTATTTAACTCCTCAAGTTCTTTCGATGTATTCGGTAGTAACTCCTTATACGACGACGCAATCGTCATGAGATGATCGTCCTTTATTAATCCATTCTGTAAAAGGAGTTTATAATTATTTTGATCCTTGAGAATCTCTGCAGCTGTCGTCATTTCCACCTTCGCAACTTCAAATCCATTGTGTTCGTTTGTTGTGATTGTATCACAAAGGACTTTCCTGAACAACAGTTCAATACAATCTTTATCGTTGTTAATTAAGTTCTCCATGTTATAACTTGATTTCGTTGCGTTCCTGAAGATATCTGCAAGGTTTTTCCTATTGTACATGTCATCCTCTTTGTTGTATATTGTTTTCAACGTGTCCCACAATTTCTCGTTTTTCATTATGTTCTTCACCGGGCCTGCGAATTTGGAAATATTGGCAAGTGTCTCCAAGTTTTTCTGTTTTATATTTGGATTGCTTTGGTATTTCATTAAATCAGAGCTTACAAATTTAAGGAGTTTGTCGTTGATGTCGTCGTTGTTTTCGATTTTCGAAGATATAATTAAAGGAACATCTCTTAGTTTGGAATCTTCGCTGATATCTGGATCATTCAAGCCGAGGTTGTTGATAGTATTATCGAGTTTTTCAATCATATTTTTAACCATGTTTTCATCGCCGACTACTTGGTTGTTGATATCCTGATTAAGTGCTTTTCCTGTGATCTCCCATTGTTTATTCAACAAATCCAAAAGTTTTTTTACTTGAGCTTCGTTGTTGTTGTTACTAATAATACCGTCCTTTTTAAAGTCGTCGATCAGGTCCATCGTCGCATCGCATCACTCTTTTGTCATTGGTGCTTTGAAGTTCGAGTCGTCTTCCGTGTTATAATAATCAATAGTATTCTTCATTATTTTATAATTGTTATTGTCTCTCTCTTCGACGATATCCGGATAAACACCATTCGGTGCTGCTTTAAGCTCCTTGTGGAAGGATTCTAAGAATGGGATTGTTTTCGCGAAGCTGTTTTGAAGGTGATTTCAGTGTGAATCAGTGTATTTTATATTATCCTCCTTGCTCTTAGCGGCTAACTTACCGTATTTAGACAGTCATTTTTCCATTTCTTTATTGTATTCATTCACGTAAAGATAGTTCCCGGGAACGTACATCGGCATTCCCATTGAGATAATCGTATCCAAATTCTCTGTTTTATCCTTCGAAATTCAGTTTTTATCCAGGAGATAATTCTCTAATTTCATTGCAGAAATGACAACACCTTCATCAAAGGTGTCATTATGAGTCGCGGCGATATTATGGTGATTATTCTTATCACCTTTATTATTCAGATTAGCGTTGATACCTTCGGCAATTCCTTTATACGTTGATAAAATGTGGTCATGTAATTTCACTCAGTCATTATTCGATTCTGCGCCGACTTGGTCAAAGTCTGGACACTCAATGGCTAAAGATGCGTATGTTAATCATTTATTTAACTCTTGGGGGATATTATCGGATAGTTCAATGTTAATTTGGGATTTGAAGTTCGCTTGATATTCAACTTGTTTAAAGGTCTGAGCGGCGATTTTTTCTTCTATTGCGCGGACTTTACTCTTCACTGAGGGATCGGAATAATACTTCGCGTTGTTGGTTAAAGCGAGTTTCAAAAGCTCGGAGTTATCATTCACGTTTTCGGGGATGATCACCGTGGGATGTGTTCATATTCCTGCGACTTCGTTGAAGAGGTGTTTATCTGGGTAGTTCGCCTGAGCGAGCATGGTTATATTTTTAACGGTTTTATCGTTTACGAATTCCTTTTGACCTTTGTCAATACCATTTTTCATTATTTTTAAAGTGTGAACGAAATAGTTTTCCTCTTCTTGACCGTTCCCTCCTTGTGATTTAGCTTCATTCGTGTTGGAAGATGCAGTGTCTTTAAGTTTTTCATCTTCTTCGATCATTTCCTTTGTTTGAGTATTGATTGTATTTCTTGTCTTGTATAAGCAGGTATCCTCATCAAGCTCTTTACTCCGAGGGGCGATGGTGACTTCGTTCTTAACGATATTATTCAATAGATCAACTCCATTCGCTTTCACGAATCAATCGAGGTTATTATCATCTTTCAATAAAGAAGAAAGCATTTTCATACCGTTATTTTTCAATTTGACACTCGCGTCATCGTTGAGATTCGCAGTTGATTTAAGTTCACTGATAAGATTCGCAAGTCCTCCTTTTGATACGATGTACTGGGCTAACTTGGCATTTCGTAAGCATAAATTACATAAAATATTATTGATCTCCTTGGTAATGTCGGGGTTATCGATGTAGTTCTCACCGATTTCCATTAACTGATCAATAAAATCGGTGTTTATTTTCTCATTGATTATCTTATCATAAAGGTTGTCATCGGAGATATAGTCGCTGAGGATCTTTGCGCAGGTTAAGAAAGTGTCTGAATAGTTCGACTTTGATAACATTACCTTCAAAACGTCATCTGCAATACCTTCGTGCTTAGGGATTGATGAGTCGTCGTTCGGTAAATTATCCTTAATTTTTTTAAGTAAAGCCATTTCGTTGGTGAGTCAATTCTCGATTGTTTGAGTCACATCAGAGTCCTTCTCAGTTAAATCAATTGCTTTGTCTAAATCAGCGCGGAACTCGTCAGAAAGTAAAGGCTGAATTGTTTTCTTGTTACTCGTGAACGAGTTGATAATTTCGAGATTATTAAGAACTTTATTTTTTGTTTCTGGTTTATTGAAATCAAGTTTGATGTTCGCGTGGAATTCCGCAATTGCGTCACGGAGGATTTCCATCGCGTATTGTTCCTGTCCCGGAAGTTTCATGATTTCGTTAGCGATTGTATCGCAACCTTTTGTAATGCGATCTATATTTGCGAATTTCGCGCGTATTTCGAACAGTTTCATAAGAATATTCTGATTCGCGATCATTTTAATATTGTCTTCATTTGATAAACCCAATATCTTTAATAGATCTAATGCATCATCGGCGAGTTTATCATTGTTTGTATTCTCCATGACCTGGACGAGTAAACGTGGACATCCAGCCTTAACGAGTAGATTACAAGCTTCAGGTTTGACTTTGGTTATTGCGATGAATGTTCGAATAATCGCATCGTCAAGAGCTTCGTCGTCAATTAATTTCCGGAATAGATTCATTAATGAATTGATATATTGTTCGAGACAGCCTTCGTTGCTAGTTCCGTCCTTGACGAAAAGCGTTTCATTTTCCTTCAAAAACGGTAAGTTCTTACGCACTTGAGCGAGCAAGTCAATTCAATTCTGTGAATCGGTGGATTTATCGAAGACATCCAAATGGGTTTGAATCACTTCTTTGATGGGTTGCACATATGGGCCCTTCTTATCTTTCTTCTCATTGAAGGATTTGGTGTTATTGTCATCGATTTTTTTAAGAACACCTAATTGAAGTTTTAAACGCTTCGTGCTTGCTCATGCGATTTCGAGGAATTTCGGGTTTGATTCATTCGCTTTATCGCGTTTAAACTGCTCTATGCTTTGTATTTCCTTTTTAATGAGATCCCTGAGTGTGGCGAGATTGTCATTCACTCCGAGGTTATAATATTCTTTGATGTTAAGTAAGCAATGCTGGAATAGTCAATTGTTTTCTAATTCTAAAATCTCTTCCGCCCCGGAAACATTCGGTCTGAAGCTATTGCTGTTACTCGCGAACGTTTTAGTCTTTTTCATGAATTCCTCCTCGTTGATCAGACGTTTTAGAAGCTTGCTTCCAGTGTTTGTAATCTTTTGTTCTCATTCTTCATTTTGCGGTGGGTTATTTTCCGGGCGTTCGCTTTCTTTATCTTCACTAGCGCCTACAACCTTAAGCACAGTTGACGTTTCGTAAAACGCTTTCGCCATTACACTCACAATGCTGTTTGCGTAATTCAGTTCGTGATTGGGGTGTTCTTTAGGATTGTTGTTATTTTTATAGTCGTTGATATATTCCGGTGTGAGGTAGTTATCTAAGATATTCAAGTTCACATTATTTGGGTACCTATATTTAGGCTTCGTGTTCATGAAGTTCACAATGATCGGAATCAACTCCTCTTTCGTCGCTTTCTTTTTCTCATTTTCAGGGCCGCTGATCATATTGTACACGACATCCAGATCGTTGTTTAATGTTAACAAATAGTCACTTGTATTGATAACACTCTTCATGTAAGGGAATGATTCTTGTAAGCAATTACTTAACGACTGCGTCGTTGAAGGGTGTTTCATGACTAAGCTATCGGCGAGTTTCAGAATCCGACTCGCGGAATAGTTTGCTTTTTCGTCGACGTCAAAATAAGTTTTCCCCATTGCGATGATTTGGCGTATGATATACTCCAAAAGTTTCAAGAATTCATCATCTTTCATGTATTCAGCTTGATTACTGTTGAACTCGGTGATTCAGATATCATCTCATGAAGCAAAGAATCTCCTAAACGCTTGCTTCATCCCTGCGATGTTGTCTTCCCCGTTATCTGATTTCGTTTTTTCGAGTTCTTCCACTTTCGCGAGAATCGCTTCCCAGGTCTTTGCAGGAGCCTTTTGAGTGTTTTTAATTCAATGAAGGCATTGTTTGCCTTTATCGGTGTTCTTATCCAATGTTTCAGGTAACGCGTGGAATATTTTATTGAACACTTTATTGAAGTATTTTTGTAGAGTTGTATATAGCGATAAATACTCGGGGTTCTTATCGCCAAGGTCGATTTGAAGAATGTTCTCGTATACGTCCATAAGCATATTCAGGTTATCATCTTCAAGCATAACTTTCCCAATCTCGTCAACAAGCATTCAATTAGTAACTAATATCAATGCTTTGTTCAACTCGTCCAAATGGTCTTTCAACGGTTCTTTTTTAATGTTTTCATTGCATTTTTTGATAATTTCGAGCTGCTCTCTCATATCGTCTTCGTTTGAGATTTTCGAATAAATCTTCGCCCCGGTTTTCAAAACCTTTTCATTGTTATCGAAAATATCAAGGACTTCGCTCAGGTTTTCCATTGTGTTTGCATCTTTTAAGGCTTGTTTTCCGTTTTCGTTCCTTGTTAAATTATCTAACACGGTGAAGCCATTCAGCACGGCTTGAGCATTGAGATGTTCTGCGCATTTTTTGATATTACTGAGGATATTCGGGACCATATCCCTTTGCAAGAGGAAATCTCTTCCGTTTTTGAGGTTGGAAATCTTTTTCATTGTATCGAAATTCAAGCTAATGATCGATATGTCATCTGGGTACAAATCGTTTACCAATTTTACGGTTTCCGCTAAACCACTTTCCAGAAGCTTGTTAATTAAGGAAGGTACTTGACATCAACCGTTCAGGATTTTGACTAGCGGTAAAGAGCCAGGACCAGGGTTTTTGGAAAGGAGAATTTCTATTACTGCTTCGTGTCCTCCTTTCTCGACTAAGAGTTTACAGAGTTCTTGATCGACATTATCGTAGAGAGCGAGAAGCTTCCAGATAATTTCGCTAATTTGCGTGACAATTTGTTCGTTATTAATATTCGCCAATGACAACGATCTCAGTATTCCAATACCATCAACTAAAAGATTAAGTTACAACATAAGATACTTACGATTAATAATAACCTTAGCATTAAACCGAATTTCTCGATTCGGGGGTGTGATGAAATTATCAATTGAATTTAAGGAGTATACGAGAAGACGCACAAATTTCGGGTTGTTTTTAGCCGATGTCAGGACGGTTTTGATTATTTCTTCTTTCTGCTTTAGCTGCTTCTCCCGCTGCTCGATAAGTTTTTGGTTAGCTTTCATGACTTGGAAGGATTTTTATTATTATATTTTAATTATTTAAGTTTATATAGTCTTCTTGTCGCTTACGTTGATTATTCTTAACGCACTAAAAATATATTTTAAATATTAATAAAAGATAAGGTAGTAATTTCATAAAATAATAATTGTTATTTCTTTAATATAATATGAATGATAATCGTGGGGATGATTATTATTATCTTCCGTAATAGGAAGTGGTTTTGGGGGAGATAATTATAAGAGTGTTTATGGATTAGTTGGGATATTGAAGGGTATTTTGAATGTGATTAATTGGGAAAGTATTTACGAAGAGATGAAAATGGAAAGGGAGATGCATTAAATTGGGAGGTGTTTGAAAACAGGATGAGTTTGATTTAAAATTGATTGATAGAGATAATTTTGGGATGTGATAATGATTCAACGGGTTAATATGAATGCATTATTTAATGGTAATTAGATTGGTTGTTTAATTATAAGCTAAAGTAATAATAATAATATTATTCTTAATAATATTATTAATATATGTTTGCTTGTTTTTCGCTATAATTTAAATAAGTATAACTATTTATTTAAGAACAATCAATATCATCATCTCATGTTTGTTTAAGTTTAGGAAATTCCAATCATTTTCAACTTCACATTCAATCAACTCAAGAGCTGGATCCGAGTGAATACTCGTTATTTTTGGGATATATTTGTGTGTGTGTTTAAAGCGCTGCTTAAATCACCTTCCTTATACGATATGTCCACATGCACAACTTTGCGGCAAATATGGGTAGATAAAGATATGTTGGAACACTCTTTTTAATATTTACTTAATATGTGGCTTGAGGTCTACTGTCTATTGCAAACTATTCTCTCATTTGTTTGTGAACTTTAATTGTATGTACTTTACAATTCCGCTTTGATGTCTTTACTTTCCGGATTGATAGAATATACTGTTATGGTAATACATTTTAAAGTGCTCAATATTTAAGTTTACCCAGTATCGTTTATTGTTGATTAAGGCAGATGTCTAATGAACTTGGAAGTTCTCTTATCTTCATCTTTGGCCTTATTCTTCAGGTGAACGCCTTTTTGTTGAAAAGAAAGTGATTTTTTTTATTGCCCAAGAACGGAAAACTTTCGATTTTCACTTATTCTTTTTGAACTTAATAACATAATCCTTTTGTGGTTTGAGCTTTAAAATGTTGAAGATATTTATGTTTTTATTCCCGCCAAAATTGCGACCAGTTGCCGGAGACATGATCCACAGATATGAAATGATATAATAATAGTCAGTTTCAAACCTCTGAAATCAAAAATTGATGTAATGTTGGAGAAAGAGTCTTGAATGTGAATAAGAAGTCAAACGATGTAAACGTAAAGGCTGACGAAGGCACCTAATAGTGAAAAAAGCAATATCATACGCCATTCTTCTTTTCCCCGCCAAGCAAAGAATACCTAACTGTAAATGACCCTCACTTAGTCACTTGATAATCTTCTTTACCCTCAATAGTCACTTCATCTGGTTGTTGGTTCTTTAATCTTCCTAATCACAAATGCTTTATTAGACTCTTGTCCCTATTTCACTCTGATCAGTCTTCGTTTCAATCAATTGTATTATCTGATTCTCGGTACATCTGCACTCCTCCTCTTTTTAATTTATCTTCAATAATTATCCTCCTCATCTCATCCCAACTCTCCCTTATATCCTATTATTTGAACTACATTATTTACCTTTCCCCACTTCATTTACCTTGAGATTTGAACTAATTACCTTATATATTCATTACAAAGTCATGAACCTGACAAACACAAAAAAGCTTATTTAATATTAAATAAATAAATAAACCAATTCTTCAACTTTAATAAATAAATCTTCTAATTAATTAACATATCTATTTACCTTCCTCCATTTTCCCATTTACGTTTATATACAAAGTATTATTATGAATCGTTGGAGTTGTTATCAAAGACAAATCCAAATTATAATCGTGTTTTAGTAAATTTACTTTTAAATCCGTCGACATTGTCACGAAGAAATTCTCGATTTGCTTATTTAAGGAATTCAAAAGTATTCTTTCGATATTGTTTTTCAAATAATGGTCTCACAGTTTCGTGGCGGGTTTTTGAATGGCGTATGAAATACCTTTTAAAAATGTCAACATCATACCTTTCGTTTCCCCGACATTAACATTTGTCTTTCATTGGAGCTGCATTCCATTAATAATAAACATTGGAACTAACTTTCCGTCCTTGTTCTTCGTATGGCGAAGAGTGATCAGAAGTTCTCAATCATCGATGAGAACGGAGAAATTCAATTTCATGTAATTTTGATCATTTTCTTGCCCAATGAGTGCTTCTCCTTCGATTTTTAAGTCGTTGACGTCCATTTTAATGTTATCAATTGTTCATAGTTTTACATTCACAATTTTTTCGGTCTCGCTTGGGACTAGTTTGAGGTCTAATTTTTTCAAAGAATATCCCCCAATCTTTCAACTGTCTACCACTGGGACGGAAATAGGATCGATGTTTTTTCAAATGCTTGGTCATGTTTTCGAAAGGTAGTCCGAGATGAGATCGTGTGTAATTCCGAGGAACAATCCTTTGTTTTCTTTATGAGGATTGAAAAAATTGTAAGAGAATTGTTTGGATTTTTTAATCTGAATCGTCATGCAGGAGGAGATGAAGAGGAGGAATATTCAATAAGGTACTTGCATGTTTTTTAATTATAAAATTATTATTATTATTATAATTCGGAGATCCTAAATAGCACTGCATTATTAAATCACTATATAAAAAGGACTTGTATATTATATTAATATTAATATTAATTATTATTCCTTTTGATTATTCGTTTTGTAATTTAATTGTTTTATTGACTCACTATTCAATGATGATATCGTCACAAGAAGGGTTTGAATATGAACATGATTAAAGATAAAATGAAAGTTATTTATTAGAATAATGTTTTAAAGAAAGTTTTTTATTTAAATGACGATATATTAAGAATAACCATTTGATGAGGAAGTCTTCGCATTTGCTTAAGGAGGATTCTAATTTCCGTTTGCATTGTTTTGGTTGTTTATTTAGATGAAATGAGGAAGTTATTGGGATTGATTGTTTGGATAATGTGTTGGGTAAGAAAAGCTTTGATGTGGATTAAAATTGGGGTTACTATAAATGGGGTATTGATTCGGATTATAAGGAGATTGAATATATTCCGTGTTTGGAATCGGAGGTGTGTTGCTTTGGTTTACTTGTGATTGTATATATACATTATTCGGATAATATGAAGTGTTATTATTCTGATACATTTGCTGAGGAGGGTAATTGCCTGTTGGATGTTGTTGCTGCGGTTGGTATGAACTAGGTTCATTGTAATAAGGTGTGTAAGGTTGATAATATTGTTGAGGATAGATCTGATTGGGATAATAAATCTCGGGAGGAGCGTAATAATTGGGGCTAGAATGAAAACTATTATTACTGTTGGAATCACTCATTGGATTAAGAACACTCTTCGACAATGATTTCCCTTTTTGGGCTTTTCAGTCAACAGGTTTCGGTAATTTAAATTTGCATTTTTCGTAAATATGTCTATGCATATCATCGTATTTCACTTTCATTTTACACAGGTCGCAAACACCGACTATCTTCGTCATAATTCGTCCCATTATAATATTTTTCGCGTACTTCGGCTTCTCACATTGAAGTGGACATCTGTTCGCATTTTTTGATTTCCATTTATCAAGACATGTTTTACAAATCAAACACTGACAATTAATACATTGATATGGCTCCAGTGCGAATAACAAGCATATCTGACATTGTAAATTATTATCTCATACTGAGAAGATATCTTTATTCTCCTTCTCATCAATTGTAAATTTATCCATTTTTTCAATTATATTCAGGTAATTATTGGTATTAAAAAGGAATAAAATAAATGAATTTCAATAGCAAGAAATAGGATTATAATATTATGTTTTTTAATATGAATTACTAAATTAATCAACTAAATTCGTCTATGCATTATGCGCCTCGAGCTTCTTATCCTCGGCGATTTTCGCTTTTATTTTTTGCCAATCAATCGGGCTACTGTTATCTTTGGCTAATTCAACAAACTTAGAATTCGTTTCTTCCAGACCGACATTATCAAGGTATTTCTTTCGATAAGCTAAAACAGTGTCGATATGCACCTTATTGTTCAATGCTATATTCAGTGCACGGTCCCAACGGAATAAATTAATATTCATCTTAATTGCCCTATACAGTAACTTTCCTTGTAAGAGTAGGTTTTCTGCTTCGTCTACCTTATTTGCAAGTAGTAGGTAATAGGCACTAATTCAATTGTCGTTATAGTTTAGTTCTTTTAATTTTAATATTTTCTCGATGAAATTCACTTTATCGACTTCATCAATCGCAGCAACAGCAGCTTCCGCGATATGGAAATTACGGTATGTAATGCAAATCGCGCTAAATGCAGTCCATAACACCTTATCTTTAACATATCTGCACAGTTTTAATCCTCTCTCAATACCTTCTTGATAGCTTAGTAAATTTAAGAGTCACCCTGCGTACGGTGTGATCGTCTTGGAGCATCATGAGCCATCAGCTTTGAGGATATTGCAAAAACTTCCCGTAAAGTTCAATATTTGACAGTTTTTACCGATATCAGTGGCGTCTTTTTCGTATTTACTACCATCGAGAATTTCTTTTTCTAAATACACCGCGTTCGGGTACACCCATGCGTAGAACTTCTCATCTGCGATTGCGCAGAGCATATCATTTGAATCGTTCCAACTGAAACTATCGCACATGTTCGATAATTTAACGCTTTTTGGAGTGAAAACATTACTGATATACAAGTCTTTATTTGAATCGGTAAAGCATATTTTTCGATCCCTGCTAATATCGCTTTGGTTAAGTTGAATTTCGTTTATTTCTAATGAATGGGTTATCTCCGTATTTAGTGGCTTTCCGCTTGCAATATCGAAGAACTTAATTGTTTTCGGGGAATTAGGAGTGAGCACCGCTATGATATCGTTACTCAAACATATCATTTTCTTAGATAGCGCGGATAAACGGATTTGCCCACCGAAATTAGGGGCATGGATTGTCTTACCATCATACGTGTAAATATCCATCGTATTGCTGTCGAAGATCAACGCGAAATATTTCGGGCACATGAGTATCATTTTAACTTTCTTGGTAATATCGAAATTTAAGGGGGTGTCGAGGTTCTCAATGTTATACAAATGGCAACGATTATTAGTAACTACAATTAGGTAATCATAGCCAAGAGTCATATCAATTCACCTTTCGTTAAAATCAATATCCTTGAAACCGTCTGTTTGCAAGTCCGTTATCACAAGCTTATTGTTCTCATCTCAACGTGCTTCTATGTTTTTCCATGTAACCGCTCTATCGATCAAATGCCCGAAAACAACAGAGCCATTCCCACCTGCACCGGCTCACGATGTTCCATCTCCTGACCAGGATAATTTAAAAATACTCCCTGATTCGATTTTGTTAAAGGAGTAAGTCCAACCGGTTTTATTGCAAAGGCGGATCATATCGAAGGAACCGACTGCGAAATATTCCCCTGAAGGGGCCCATGCAATACTAGTCGTGACGTAGTTATAAGGTAAACTCACGAAAAGATTTCTTCCATATTGGTCCCATATTTTGTACTTCCGATCTTCGCCACCTGAGATGATCAGTTTATTCGAGAAATTCCAATCAACGCAAAGAACAATTTCATCATGGGCTTTCCAATTCAGAGTTTTATTCCCACCTTTGAAAATTGGCTTTATATAAAGACTTTTTTCTGAACTGTACAACAAGGAATTATCGTCATATGAAAACGCGATTGCATAAACTGAAGAGCTTGTTTCGATTAATTTCGCTCGCATTACTCCTGTTTTAGACCAGATTTTTACGACGCCATCTTCACCGCTTGTTGCGATTGATTGACCATCGCTGTTCCATTTAATACAAATAATAGCGGATGTGTGGGCATTGTCCACGATTTTTTCAACTTTTCCTAATCGAGAAAATATTTTTAATGTTCCATCGCTTGTTCCTATAGCAATGGAATCTCCGCCCGGAGTAATGGAAGGTCCCCATTCGATGGCAGTGCAATAAGAATCTAAATCCATGAATTTGGAAATGTACTCCCCGCTGTAATCCCAAGTTAAAATCGTTTTATCATCTGATAAAGTGTATAGTTTATTGTCGGGGGCCCAGCAAAGAGAAGCTACAACATCGGTGTGCTTTTCGGATTTCTTAAGACATAGTTTCATTTTAATTATATTATATTTTATTGTATGATGATTAAATAAATTAACAATTAATTATTTAGATTTGAATAAATCAATGATGAAATCCTATTCTAAGGGAGATCATAATGATTATATTCAAATACATTTACATCTATTTCTATTTGTATTTGTTGTTTGGTTTCACACGCAAGGTAAGTGAACTATTACCATGTTTTAATAGAAGTTCCTGTAAAATGTAGTATCGCAGTTATAGGGAGATTAATTAGTTCTGGTATTTATTGATCCGAAGATGATTTGAATCGAGATCTTCTAAAAATGGGGATTTGTTCTATTTGGATTGATCAAATTGTTTTTGGTAATTTACAATAGATTGATTTGATATTAATTGAATTTCGAAAATGAAATTAGATTTGCTTTTCGATTTATGTATTCAAAAATGCGATTTTAATAATTAAATGAATGCTTGTCTTATATGGTCGGTTTATGAATTATCATGAAATCATATGTATGAGTGCAATTTGGGGATTGGGCCCAATCCCCAATCCCCAATCCCC
>JAWNBB010015204.1:0-10224 GCA_036325645.1 Balantidium ctenopharyngodoni
AATCCCCAATCCCCAATCCCCAATAGATATCTTGATCTGATATTACAAGATAAAAATTAACTAATTATAATAATAATTATTAAAAACTTATTACTAAGCGATTAAAAGAATTAAACATTGAATTAAATACTTTTCAGATGTGTTATATTACATCCTCTATTAATTAAAAATCATTTTTATGCAGCCTATTACCCCTTTTATACTAGGAGAGGCAATAAAATACTAGAAGAAATATTTATCTATATCAACTGTTTTTTCTTTTTCTTTTATTTTCACTTGCGATTTCAGTTTTGTTTTTACCTTTGTACTTGGCTTTACCTTCTTTGTAACGGTTACTTTGTCATTTTTTTTATTATTTTTAGATGGAATATAATTGAACCTCCTTTCAAAACTATCCTCGCTATCATAACTTATATTTTTAATAGTTTCCTCTTTTTGTGTTTTTCTCTTTGGTTTGATATCATCTTCGAAAAAATATGATTCTATATTAAACCTGGATATCTTTTTATCCTTTGCTCTTGAATTGTTTCCTTTTGCCTCGCTTCCCATTTTTCCATAAATATAATTTCTCATTTCCTCATTTTTCATATTATTATCATCCAAAATTTCCTTTTCAACTCCATCATCGAATCAAATCTCTTTTTTGTTTTCATTTTCATCTTTTTCCAGACTCACACTGCTTTCTTTGTCGTTAAAGCTTTTGACATCCTCTTCTTCCTCTTGATCTTCAACAATTTCTTCATTTCTTGGTGCAACTTCCTCGTATCACCTATTATAGCATTTCGATCCCTTTTCGGAAAAGTGTCTTCAAGGATTGCCATTATCAAGCTGCATCCCACATATGTAGCAAAACTCCGTTTGCGGTCGACAAAAAGTACATGTCATGTGATTACATCCCGCGCTTTTTTCATATAGATTATTGCATCAAGGACAGTTCCTAGTATTGTTCATCAACCATTTCCTATCCAACACGTTTATTTTTTTCATCAATTTTTTCCGACAAGTTACGTTGTGATATCCATTTTTAATTTCATCATCACATCATCAACAATACTTACGATCACAATTCGGGCAAATGCGAAATGTAATTTGTGTTACATTATAATTATCTTTTGTATAAATATAATCACAATTTGGTGTTTTACACCAATGGTATCTGGAGCGTCCTTTATTTTTGGATTGAACTTGCATAAAAATTTTGATTCATTTATACGAGATTTTCTCCATTTCTTTAAGTGAAAAAATTTCCTTGATATCTGAATTCGCAATTACGTTGTTGCATTTAATACATCTGATAGGAATATTGTTCGCGTCGTTGATTTGCGTAGTTATTTGCATTTTCAAGCATTCAATACAGTATGAATGCCCACATAACCGAAGTTCTATATAATTGTTACAGATATTACCATCGTTTAAATCGGGATTTTCACTGGCATCTTGTTGATATTCAAGTATGTTTTCTAAGCATATTTCACATGTGTTTAAACATCAATCGCTATTATCTTTATTATATTTATAATATCCATGCTCCGTGATTAGGTAATTTTCAACTGGTTTACCAAGAATTTCTTTAATAGCACTTCAATATTGTTTTCGAAATTCAATTTTTGTTGTGGAAATTATCCTGAGAGCGATATTCTGTTTAAGCATTTCCCGACAAACAAAGTTTACCATCAATGTTTGCTCAGGGGATAACACCAAAATAATTTTTTCTTTATTAATTCCCTCTAAATACTGCGACAGTTGGGTTTTAACGATTTGTTTATTTTCTGGAGCACCATATACCACGATTTTATATTCAAAGAATATAAAATCAATAAAGCATTTATTACCGAAACCATATTGTTTTCAAGAAGAATACTGTGTATTATATAGAAAAGTATCTTTGGAGCATAATTTAAGCTCGTGAAAAGCAAAGGGATTTCATTGAATTTCAAGTTCCTTGAGATAGCGATTGATATGGTTATTTGCTTCTTTTGTATAATTTTCAATTTCATATAAATTATTATAATAAGGTATTTGTAGTATTTGAATGCGCTTTTCACGGCAATACGTTGAAAAGTCATATTCGAACGATTGGGAAGATTGATACATTTTTTGCTTGATATGGAAAGTGTGTTTCCTCGCGATTTCGAGGCCTCATATATTCGTATTATTGTTACTAATATTTGTGTTTAAGTAATAATATACCTTTTTGTTTAATATATTTTCAACGATTTTAAAATTGTTTATTGAGTTTTCATTATTATAAAAACTTCTTAGGTATTCGCGCATATGCCTGGATATATCGCCATTATGTAAATATTTATCAAATGTAACGCAAAATAATTTGTTGTTGTTGCTTGCTTCATTCGTATTTTCATCGGTATTTGCTTTATATGGAATGACATCGAAATCGAAGTAATTACTAATTAATCGCATGAACAGTGATGCTTCGCTACTTCCATTAAACGATATCATCACTTTATCTTGCCAAGTGAAGAGCTTCTTATAAGGAATATTATTTATTTCACATATGTTCTCAATTTCGTTGATATCCAAATATTCATCTTCGATGATATTAGATTGTATTTCATATATTATATTTAAAGGGTTATTATCATCGCTTTTATTAAGGATATTTCAACCTTGACTCATCTGTAAAACTAAACAATCATTCCTTAAGCAACTCAACTCCTCTATCGTATTAATATAGTTATTCCTTTCAGTTTCAATACATTTCTTTATTATTTGTGTTTCCTCTTTTTGAATATCTTCATTGGTATACACGAAAATCAAAGAGTTCCCTGTAAATTCAGGAGTAATCGACGAGAATTTCGTTTTCAGATAGTTAAAATAAAAGAATTTTCCGATATTTGTTTCAATGTTCAAACTATAAGTATCTAATAGATTTGATGTTTTTATGTAGTCAATGTTTAGAAAATAGTTATTCTGACTCAGAATGATTTCCGGAAAAATTGGATTGATGTTCTTGTACACTGATTCAGGAAGAACATTATGAGAGTTAGATTTATTGGTATCTTTCGTATATTTGATTCACGCAAAAAATATTTCGTTTTTGTGAATGTAGAAATTAGAGATAAAAGTTTTACTTATTTGAATTTTAGTGATTTTGATATTATTTTTACTGCTTCCGACACTATCTGAAGGCATGTCTTCATAATCATATCTGAAAAATAAATCGATCTTTTTATCGTATTTCTTAAATGTATGTCTTACAAATATATTCGCAGTTAATGAGCAAAGCAAAGTTCGACCGAATTTAATATAAAAGTCGCGATATTTTTCAAACATTTTCAATAAAAAGCAATCGAAATCCACATTTTTCACTTTTTTCGACAAATATTCCACTCATTCATACGATCAGTAATCCGTTGGATTATTAGAAATTCAATTTAAATACACCATGTTCCAATAAGCGAAGTTATATTCTTCTTCATCAGCGTTTACTTCACTGGGGAACCGCTTGTCTCTTCAATTCATAAACATACTTCAACCACTATTGATATTTTTTTTCTTACTGTATTGAATATTAAAAAACTTCTCGTTTCAGGAATAAACAGCGCAGTAAAAATATTTCGCCATTTTACACCCGGAACAAAAGTCATCATTGTTTTTTTTAATTCTGTTGTAATGACCCTGACATAGGATCTTTGTATACTGATTAAGGAAGAAATAGGAAATCATTCAATCACCTAATTGAAATATTTTATTTCGGGTAAAGAAATACTTAGCGTTGTATACCTCATCTCAAATGCAGAATCATTTGTAATAGGTGTACTTTCTATTTATTTTTTGTAATGGACTATAATAATCTATTGGTTTACAAGGATCAATAATACAGTCGATTATGTTTTTTGAAACCATACTTGATAGGTTATCTAAGTCTTGATTTGCTTTGTCGCTGTTGTATTCGTAATACATGAAGCCAAGCTTAAACCAATGTGAATCAATGTGAGAGTATCATCAGTCGCAGTTTTGATTTTGGGAAAGAAGGGAAATTATGCTTATTCTTTCTTTTGTTACTTGGTTTTGCTTGTACATTTCATATGATATTTTACCGATGAGTATATCAAGTTGAGACTTAAGTAGCCAATGTCCGAACTCAGTCACCTCCATATGTGAATAATTATTTTCGCTTGAGATAGTATTCACGGCATTAGCATCAATTAATTTATTGATTATTAAATCAATTCATGACTTTGAGAGCTTCGATATCACATCTCAATAGCCTGTCTGATCAACCCTGTTTCATATCTCTGACCATTCCCTGGTAAAGATAACCCTCAAAACAAGCAAATCAATGTTTTGGAGCTCAATCTCAGGTACACGATATTTCAATAAATTTTTGTATTTATTATAATCATATCACCTATAGCATTTTCCTCTCAATCTGAAATTTCTTCCACATCTTCCCGCTCGTTGAATAGCTGAGTCCTGAGAAATATAGTGGATATATTCGTCATATCAGTTATTATCATAATTAAATTTTCTATATTTTTTTAAACCTGTATCGATAACCACGGAGCAATTCGGAAAAGTAAGACAGGTTTCAGCATACGTTGTAGTAAGAATCACACTATACACAGAGGAAGAGTTCACGGTGTTTGAGAATAAAATATTTTTAATATCATTATTGATATTCTTGTTTCTATTTGTTGAGCTTGTTAGTTGTATTACACTCACAGATTTCTTGAATTTTTTATTTAAAAGCATACTTCAAAAATAAATCGATTTGTAATCCGGAAGAAACACCATTATTGATTTCGGCTTTGCATAATAGGGAACTCAATAGCGGCAGCCATGCTGATTAGGGAATAGTTCTTTAGTTATTATTTTAACGATTTCTATGTTTCAGTTTTTTATCTCTTTCGTTCCAATATTATAACTACTATTGCTATTATCATTGTTTCCTCCATTATTCCTTTTTGGGTTATTATTATAATACCCTCTTTTGCTCTGCCAGTATATTATATCGTAGTTTTTATAATTTTCATTCGGTTCAATAACCCCAATATCGTTGTCATCTATAACACTATTTTCTTTGAAATAGTTAATAATATTATTAATATCAAACGTTGCACTCATGAAAAGAATCCTAATGCTATGCCTGGTTCCTTTTCTTGCAGGTATCGTATAATATTTCAGGAAATATCATATTAAATCAAGCACTTGCGTTCGCTCATGTATTTCGTCAATTATAAGTATATCGCAGTTTTTTCAAGTACTGTCTTGGCAGAATCATTCCAATAATAAATTCTCTTTTACAAACAAAAGGTCGTAGTCCTCCTGCTTGAAAGCCTGTTTTTCATTGTTCAAAATAATGTGGTTTTGACTCTTTGCATTAGAAATCACGAAATTACAAATCGAATTACACGCTATCTTCCGTGGTTCACAGCATAATATTTTACTCCTCATTTCAAGAAGATATTGCGGTATTTGAGTTGATTTCCCACTTCCTGTCTGCGATGAAATAAATGTTCAAAGGTGTGATTTTACAGTTTGAAGAATATGTGCCTTTAATGGATATATTGAAAATGATTCTTCCGGAATTTTATAGCTATCGCGGTTACTAAATCTGGAATCTCGAGTGATATTATTACCGCTTCTTGATCGGTGTTTATTCGCACGATAATAGTTCATAAAATTATTATGTCTCATTTATATTTTTATTTGTTGTGAATATTTCAATATAAATAGCGGTATTAAATATTTCTATTTTATTTGCTTGAATGTACCGCTCAATAAATATAAATATTTAAGTTAATGAATAATATTTCATCCTCTCAAAAAGCAAAAACTTCAAAGGATTGCCCTTATATCGGTACTGTCCAGCGCTATTGATTAGACTTTGATTTTGAAAAGGTATGTTCAATTTCGTTATCAAATTTAAATATTTATTGCTGTTGAATCTGTGGAAAATATTTCCAGGGTTGCGGAAAGTCAACCCACGCGTACTCGCATTCTCTCAGTGAGGATCATCATTTGTTCATAAATCTGAAATCGGAAATAATTATATGTCTACCCGATAACTACGAGGTGAATGATGTTTCATGAAATGATATAAAGTCAAATTTACGCCCTCTATACACTAAAACTTCGATTAAGTATTTGGATAAAAACACGGAATATTCTGAGACATTAGACGGAAGTGAATATCTCCCCGGGTATATCGGACTGAATAATATTAAAAATAATGATTATGTAAATGTTGTGATTCAAGGGTTAACGCATTTGAAGAAGTTCAGGAATTACTTTTTGGAATATCAGTCTTGACGGTACTATAAAAACGATGATTATTTTACATGATGAACCGAGAAACTTTCGGAATTAACTAAGAAAATGTGGAATAATATGAATTTCAAAGACCATATCTCGCCACATGAAGTCCTTCAAGCAATATCATTATGTAGTTCGAAAAGGTTTACAATGATAAAGCAAAACGATTGAATTTTATTTCTATCGTGGTTTATGAATGCGCTGAATAAATACTTTCTTCAACGGAAAATCCAAAATAATATTATCAATGATTACTTCACCGGAAGGCTTCAAGTTGAAACGTTTACACTGTTAAAAGATATCAGCAATTGAAAATCAACGGATCGAATTGTGAAAATCGACGGCATTGACTATATTTACTCAAAGAATACCACAAATTTTTACTATCTCACACTGGAACTTCCAGTCACACCGCTATTTAAAGATTCTAATCAGACGATAAATATACCTCAAGTTTCAATAAGTGATTGAATTAAAAAATATAACGGTGAACAATTCACTGAAGATCCCATAAAAATGCAAAAGAGGAGATATAGTATCCTTAGTTTACCAAAATATTTGATTTTAATTTTCAAACGATTCGAGTCAAACATGTTCTTTACAGAAAAGAATCCGACGATTGTTAACTTTACACTTGATAACTTCTTTATCAATAAGACTAAGTATGAATTATCGTCTAATATTATTCATGATGGTAAGCCTAGTCAAGGTAGTTTCCGTATTCAGTTGCGAAATAAATCGAGAAACGAATGGTATGAAATTCAAGATTTACATGTGGAAACAATAATGCCAGAAAGTGTTTTAGTAAGTGAATCCTATATTCATTTCTATGAATTGCAAAAGGAAGGAAGTGAACGACAAGACGAAAAAAAATAGAATAATTGATATATTGAGAGGTAATTATATTATATTCTATATATCATTTAAATATCTAATTTACAACATACACATCCCAACAGGATGCAATCTTATGAAAATGGTAAAACTGTCTATTCCCCACTGTAAAAATCGGAAGCTTCGTTTAAGAATTGAAATCTCAGCGGGTGAAATGAAAACTGGAAAATTGAAAATAAGATTATAATTTCAAAGAGGAAATTTATCCTTTTAACTGATAAAAAGATCATATCAGGAATGGGGAATAAGATAAAAACAATAATTGAATTACGTCACTACACACGGAATTCCCTTTTTGCAGTATTGGATTTAACAATGATGTAAAGCGATTTAAGCATATGAACGAGGTATATTATATTTGACATATTGGTATTTGCAAAAATCAGAAAAAGATACGATTTTATTGGAAATATCAGAACTGTCAAGACCATTATAAAGAAAGCCATTTTGTTTGTCCTTATAAAAAAAACATTGATAAAATGTATGTTGTGTTAGAAAATGAAGAACGAAAGATATTGCATTTAAAAATCTAACGAACTTGGCAGATATACTCACAGAGATTATGATTGTAAGGGCGAAAGGCGATTATAAAAATAAGGACAAGAGTTTCGAGGTATAAAACAGTATTTATCTCTCTAAGATCAGGCAGTTTCATGCCTTAGTCCTGTACATAAAAGCTCATGAGTTCGAATATCGAGGTACTCAGATTGGAAAAAGATTGAAAATGCATCTTTAGCTATCATTAGCTATGGGAAACTATTGGTAAATTCAGGTGGAAATGGAGGCATTTGAGCCTGAAAAGATACAAAAGATGCAGGAAAAACCAGAAGGGTTTAGACAACATGTCAATTAAGATGAATAAAAAGCTATCTTATAATAATATACAAAATTAACCTAATCAAAAAAAACAGAATGAAAATGAGTTTTCGTCCAGTAATTATGGTAATCTAATCATCATTTTTTTCGGGAGAACTCGTGCATCAAGCAGGCGTCTATATGTATCAAGCAGAATTATATTTGAACAACTAATACTATTTTCTTAAATATTATTAATTAATGAACAATGACACCGCTCCTAATAGAATTTCTTGCGACACCTGTCTTGATCAAAAATCCCAACTTTCTGAGTTCACATGTAAGCACAAAATATGCACAAAATGCCTTTATAAAATCTTAATTCGCAATTACTGTGAAGATATCATCGATTTAAAGCCTTGAGTGATTAAATGCATTTGCAAAAAAGGTGACATCAAATTCAGTCTAAACCAACTCTCTTCTCTTCTCGACTCATGAACTCAATCGAACGACTTTTTCGGTGAAGACAATCAATCTCAAATACAATGTTATTCACATAAAAAACAAACCGCTGAGTATTTCTGCATCGACTGCAAAGAAGAAATATGCATTGAATGCACAATTGACCCCTGTCCTCACGCTAATCACAGAACCATATGAACAAGTTATTACTTAAAAGTCATTTCAAAGCAAATATTACATTTACCAGACTGAACTCTCCTTCTCAAAAGAAATACTCTTTCCTGAATAAATGGCTATAATAAATACACGGACTTTATCAACGAACTATTCGATGAGTGAATCATGAACATCCAGAACTATAAAAACACAGTTTGAGAAAGCATAAAACTTAAAACGGACAAATACAAGGAAGTTGTAAATGTGGTAAATTGATGATATAAGCAATATAATAAAGAAGTTGGAGATTGCATTAATTGCACCACTTCAAATACTTTTCATAATAAAGGCATGAATATACACCAACTTCTTTTTCTTTTAAATACTAAAATAAAGCTTCCTGAGATCAATTACCACTATTCCAAAGCTTCGAATGAAATCAATAAACTCATTTCATCAGTGCTAAATCTTAATTTCGAGAATAATTTCGAAGTAAAACTCAATCAAAAATTCTCTGAATTCAAGTGCGTTCAAAGTGTCGATAAGGCACATAATGCAGATATTTCAGCAATGACAGTTTGAAATAATCTTAAACTGATAACCGGGGATTATGAAGGAAATATTAAAGTTTGGAAAATGACGAAGAAAGGATATTCTCTTATCCAAGAGGAATCCCCCCATACTAAGGCAGTGATTTCGTTAACCAGTATCAATCAGAACAAGTTTGCTTCTTGTAGCGGCGGTGAAAGTGAGATATTCTTATGGAAGGAGCAATATACAAAAAGTAATATTGTCAAGTACATAATCTCACAGAGAATTAATCTCGACGTTGATGACGACCTATTAAGTAAGAGTAAATTTTGTTCGTATTTAACTACACTGTCCGATAAGAACACAATAATATCCTTTATCAACGACAATAGTATCAAGATCTACATGGATAAAAAAATGAACTATTTTTATGAGGAGGTAGACTGCTTTGATGGTCATTCAGATGGTGATATCAATTGTATACTTCATATGAAAAACGAGAAAATCGTGACTGCTTCTGACGATGAAACTTGACGTGTTTGGGAGAAAGATCGAACATATGAAACTTTGATTGGACATAAAGGTGCTGTAAATGTTGTAGTCGAAATTGATAATGATGGTCTTTTATCAGCATCGAAAGATAAGAACCTTATTATATGGAGGAAGAACCCAGAGGGTAAGTATCATGTGCAACAAGTTCTAAATGGTCATTGAGATTCAGTCAAAGCAATTTTGTTTTTAAAAGATCAAAGGATTGTGAGTGGCGGATCTGATGATTTTATTAAAATATGGTTTAAGAACCGAACAGAATATGAATGCTCAATGACATTGAGAAGTCATAAAGGTGAGATATCTGCGATTGTAAATATCGATGAAGAGGCATTTGTATCTTCTTCTTATGATAGGACGGTTAAAGTTTGGTTTGTGATTAATTAAATGATGATATGTAGTTATGTATGTAGAATTGGTTGATTATGTTTTTTTGGAAATTATTTTATTATGCATGGTAAACCTCAAGTAATGATTATATTCTATAAAAAATAATTAAATATTAACAAAGGAGCGCAGAGATTGGGGATTGGGCCCAATCCCCAATCCCCAATCCCC
>JAWNBB010015208.1:0-19996 GCA_036325645.1 Balantidium ctenopharyngodoni
GGGGATTGGGGATTGGGGATTGGGCCCAATCCCCAATCCCCAATCCCCAATCCCCAATCCCCAATCCCCAATCCCCAATCCCCAATCCCCAATTATGATGAATAAATAGATATCTTAAAATGATTATAAACATAAACATTAATCATTAATTCAATTAATTTATGATTATCTTGCACTTTTTTTAAGGAATGTTTACTCACCATTCATTTTTTTTCATTAATCTTACCATTTGAGTAGATAAAAGATGCCTTTGTTTATTTACTTTATTGAATATATACTGAAAAGCATGAAGAGAATAGATCGATAATTAATCATAAGATTCTATTGGAATGCAACCTTATCAAATGAAACTTATTTTTCCGGGTGTTGATCTTTTTACTGTAGTGAAAAGCACTTTAAAAAGAATTGTCTTAAATACGTAATTGAAAACTATAATCACAAAAATGAATAAGAAAAAATGGAAATTCAGATAATTTTGTAAAGAAGAAGCTACGACAACTTTGGATACAAAGCAAATTAAGAAAAAGAAATCCTAAAACTAATAGTAAAAATGTAATCGAGAAAAGAAATAATTGAATAAAGGGATAAAAAGTTGATTTTACGATCTAAAGAGCATATAAAGGTGGGTTGTCCGTGAATAAGTGCTTTTTAATGTGGAAGAATGAGACATATGAAGAGCGTGTGTTTGTTTAATCTATGAAAGGATTTTCAGAAGCCGAAAAAAGAAAGGAAAAGGAAAAGAAGTGCATTGGTGTTCCAAATGAAGGGAAAACCATTGTGATATGAATGACGATTCTATTACGGCCCTGAGCCATTTAATAAATGGAAAGAAAATTAAACTCTTTTGGTCTTCCATCTAAAGGGACAAATTCGTATCACAAGGGGAAAATATCTTGACTCAAAGAGAATTTACAAACTTCTCTTTTTCAGTGCTTGTGTCATGGTTGAGGCTTAACATGAGATCAGTTCATTAATCATTGTAAGTGTAAACTTGCAAAAATAATTTCTAGTTGTCTCTGTCAAGAATATCTCACCGTACAATCCTGCATTAACTATTTTGATGATATCTATGATGATATGGAACTCTCAAGATCAATTCATAAATAAAAGTTCATATGTTATTCAAATTAAATATTACAATACAATACTTTATATACGGACTATCTCATAAGTTTTCTATAAACAATATTCAAGTAAAGATCCCCTTTAATAAATAATATTATTATTAATAACAATTACATCTTTATCTCCGTCCACGAGTGCAAAAGAATAACTCCAATTAACATTACATTTAATTAAAAGCAACGATCAGCGAATATTATTTCTACTTTTCACAGCTTGAATCCCCTGAAGAAATTAAATTTAAATAAATAATTAAAATTTAAATATTACAACTGAAAATGTCAGAAGACCCTGAGCAGAGAAATAAACCGCTAATTACGCTTGATTATATGCATACTGAGTTGATTTCATCAATTCACAATAAAAATATAAAAAATATTTCTTGAGTTGACATAAAACAAAAGATAGTTAATTCATTATTTCATTCTTCTAAAAACACGGAACTTCTCGACCCTTCGCTCCCTGAACACCTCGCTAAAATAAATGAAATTATCACGTCCTTAAAACAGTGCGTTCTTATCGCAGAAATAGAATCAACATCAATAAGTGAGTTCCTTATCCTATTAGAAGAGCTGTTATTCGTGTTTTTATTTCATCATAATTTTACTTTAACACAAACCGCATTAACCCTTCAAAAGTTTTTAACTGAAATAACAGCGCAAGAATACTCGGACTCCTTGTGAATGAACCAAGTGAAGCTTATTCAGATTATCAACACAAAAAGAGCAACAACAGCGCATCCTGAAGTATTATCCATAATATTATCAAACGTGACCTTCGCACTAACACATTGAATAATGATATCACCTGTGGAAACTAAGAAAATTCTATTCGATTTTATTAAAAGCAACTACCAGGAACATTCTTTGATTTCATTGTTTTGTTTGCACATGGACGACAACTTAAATTTCACTCACATTTACTCAAGAGAACAACTATTAGAGCTCCTTGATAAATACCGCGGTGAATATGATAAACATTACAAAATATTCGAAGCTTACTTGCTTAGGAATATAGGCGACAACACCGTATCAACCCGGGTACAAATATCACACTTTTTAAGCAATGTTGGTAATATCTGTAAAATTATCGATTGTTTAACAATTAGAGGACATCGAAAATTCGGGGAGGATAAGATAATAAAAAATTTAATACCTACCGCAAGGAAGTTGCTGCATGTGATAAGCACGAAAATTATCACACCGGATATCAATATCCAACCTGAGACAATACATGACATAATCTGTTTTTGTAAAGTGATTAACGCATTTGATAAAGAATACTTGCTTTGACTACTTAATTTTAATCAGATTTACTTAGCCTCTGACCTAAAGTATTGAGGTAATACTATGGAAATCATTTCACTGTTAACATTCTTAACCTGAAGTGATAACGGAACCACAAGTACTTGAATCTCCCAAAACATTCAAATAATACTCACGATATTGGAGAACGTGTGAAAGTGACCAGAGCTTAAAACGAGTATTTCTTCCCAAATAAGGGTAATAAAAATATTCGAATGAGTTCGAGTTCTCAGTAGCAATAACCTCCAAGTAATCTCGGAAAGCAAATTCCCGAATTGTTACTCCCTGTTTATCAAAGGAGAATATTGGAAATGCGATAACATGTATATCACTGAGAACTTCGAATACTATACCAGGATATACAAAAACGCAAGCTTGGATGCCACTGAACTGAAAACCGCTATAGATAAAGACACTTTATGAACCTGCGTAAACAAGTTCGAAGACTTTAAAGCAGCGATGTTGAAAGTCTATGCAAATAAAAATATCGACACAGGGATTGAGAACCAATTAAGTAGTTTAAAGGAAAGGTTAATCAACTGTGACGAGGTAAGTAATTGAGAGGAATTTGAAAAATGTTTTCTCGACTGTTCAATTGATATGTATTCACAACTCTTTCATAAAGAGAAAAGTTGTTAACACCTATAAAAGACGTTTATACTTTTAATTAAACACTGGAATTATTTTCATAAGTTTTCTCGAGTTTTTCTTTGTTTAATTATTTATTTATTTATATTTATAAATTCTTTCTTGACATCTTCAATCCTCTTCCTATTACTATCGATTTTAGAAATCTTATTATCAAGGAACACCTGCTTGACACCGTAATACTTTTCGTTTTTTGCGGTGCTTTCTTTGATTGTTATTCAATACCGTTTCACGTAATTTCAAACATTTACGTAATCGTTTTGCAATTCATCAAGTTCACTCTCTTCAAAAACTGAGCTTTCTTCCTCCGGATTATTATTTCCCCCTGATGAGATAGGATCATATTCGGCTATTGTAAGATTTTTATTGCTGTTTCAAATATAATTAAAGTCTTGAATATTATTATGAAGCTCGTCGTTGTACATCAATCACTTTTGGATCTGCGCTGATATTACTGGAAATAGCTTGTTATTTTGATCGAAACTTATTTCTTGCTCTTTACTGAACTGGTATCAACTAAACGAGAAAGGCAAATATCATTTAAAAAACTGCTTTAGTTTATTGAATTTTTCTTTTTCGAGCCATGTAATTTCTTTCCTTATTTTAAAAGTTGAGGATAATTCCGCATAAAAATTTACCCAGTTATTAGTGATGTTCTTAAATGATGATAGTGTTTTCCCAGTAATTTCTTTGATTTTTGTATTCTCATCCTTGGAGTTCAGGAGTATACCTATAGAAGTTTTATAATTGCTTATCTCGGAGGTATAATCGGATATCACTTTTGAATAATCTTGCATAATTTTCATTTCGAAATTGTCGCAGAAATTGTAATCGCTTTGATAAATATTAGAGTATCATGACTTGGTCGCGAAGACAGGAAGCAAAAACTCATTGCAAATTCTTCTTTCATTCTCGTTGTAAACAACGAAAGAATGGAGGTAAGTGATGATATTATTCATAACTAAGCAATCCTTGCCAGTAGCATTAGGTATGATTTGCTTTGATGTGATGCAAATGTTATAGACATCTGTTACATGTTTACATAGGGGTTTATCGATATTTTTCAAAGGAATGTATATATTACTATCTTTATTTTTAATGATTCTTTCAGCATTGTTACAAAATCAGGATGTGTCTTTGATCTTTTGCGTGAAATAGTCAATTCCTTCACATATGTACTCTCCTTTATTATTGTTATACAAACAGTTTTTAATCACGCTGAGCATTCTCTCGATTCATGCCCTCGTTTCATCAGACGTCGGATAATTATCGTTGTTATTTTTAATAATATTATCCTTGTTCTTATCTATTGAATAACCGCTATCGCTATCATCGATATAGTAATGACAGTAAAAACTCTCAACACTTAAATAACAAAACGGGTTTTCTTCTCTCATTTTAGCATCACTGTACCCTCAGAGCTCGTATTTTCCTTTACAATCGCGATACGGCGTCAGTGATTCCGGTCCTAGATATTGATATGTATTGTACAATTTATAGCATAAAGAAGATACTTCAGATTTAAAAGCGGATGACATTGTTTTACCTTTGTTGTCATGTTTCAAATGCAAATAATAATCATTTGGTTTTTATTGTCAAATATGTATCGCAAACGAATAAGGCATCAATAGTGTCATAATTAAAAATATTATCAAGTCGAGGTTTCTCCTCCCTTCATTTTGAAACATCATTTATTTATTGTTTTTCTTAGCGTTATTGTTATTGTTATTATTATTATTATTATTATATAATTAATTGATATCAATGTTAAACCCTAGTCTCACATATACATAAAATATTAATAAATATTATTATATTATTTATTTAAGGCAAATGTCGGATCAGAGAAACATAATTGACGATATTTTAAAAGAAAGCACAAACGACGAGCTACTCAACAAAGAGGCCGAGAGCATGAACATTGATGATATACTTAATGAGACTTATAGTCCCTCTGTTGACGAAAGCAAGAAATTGACCTTTTTGAAAGACAGCGAAAAATATTTCGAAATCCTAAACAACGAAATGAATTTGGTTGGTGATCCTTCAAAAAATATTCTTCAAGAAATGCTTACAAACCTAACACCGGAGCAACAGTCGCAACAAGGGTGAATCACTAATATAGAGGCTAATAAGGATAAAATAACGGTACCTCAGTTTAAAACTCCGATCGAGTTCGTTGATTATTTAGAAACAGTTTACATCAAGTCGAAAATAGAGAAAAATGATAATCTGTTCCAATTAAAGAATTATAAATTGCATAAAAAAATTAACTTTGTTGTTCTTCAGTTCCTCCCGAAAACGACCTGAAGCAGCCGTTTTTTCAAAGATACCAATGTGATTACGTCCATCTGTGCAAGAGAAGACGTGATATTCACTGGTAACAATATGGGCAAGATCAGGATGTACTCTTGCAATAAAGAGTACGAATATAAAGCCTTGACAATGGCCGAGATAGAAACTTCGAAAAAACAAAACGTTGTTTGCATGGATATAAGTGAAGATATCGCTTATTTAATCGCGGGATATATAAACGGGTATATCGCACTCTGGGAGTTATCCAGTTCAAAATGCAAGAAACTCTTGACTAATGAGCACAAAGCGGGGATAGTCGCGTGTCAGTTCCTCCGTGTGAAAAAAGGAAATTACGAGTTCATATCTTCCGATTTATCAGGAATGGTTAATAAAATAACAATCAGTGAAGGCTTTTTCTCGACAAGTGTTGACGTGGAAAGTGTTATTCAGTATAAAGATCCAATATTTATTATCCAGTTACTCAAGTTTACAGAAGGTGAAATTAAGGAGAACAAATACAATGATGATACCAAGCCGATGATCATCGCATTCGGTTGTTGAGACTATGTCCTGCTTTATCAATTAGAGCCTGTCGCAAAGCAGTTGTTCCATTTCAAACGCCCTAATTATTTCACGAATTTCTTCGTTCCTGACGTCAGTTTCGGTATGGGATATACCCCAAGAGATACAAGCGATATTGAAAAAACACGTGAAGAGACTAATGGAACCACTAAAACAAATAGTAACGGAATTAACATTCATAAGCAATACCGTTTAGTCTCCATCTCCTGGGGTAAAGTGATTTACCTATACATTATGCCCCTGACACCGAACGGAGCCGATAATTTAATTTCAGTTGGACATTACATCAACACGTCCACCATTCTCAGGATGGGTTTTATTTCGAATTCAATCATTTACTTATTCGATAACTATAAGTACTTCAAAATCATAAACACAGGGCTATGTACACCAGGTGAGGTAAAGTTCGACCCAAATAACAGTTCAATTATCCTCCCTCAAATCAACAAGACTCATAAGCCGGAATGAGAAGAAAGCAAAATCATCGATCAAGATATCTGATTTCAAACGTATATTCCCGATAAAGACGATCCGAAAACGCAGAAAGCGACGTACAATAATTTGGTTATCAGCCAGTGAAAGACGCTGTATATTCTTGCGAAAAAGAATTTCCACTACGGTAAACTGTTAAACTGGGAGCAATGCTTAAACAATCTTCAACAGAGTTCCGAGTGGATGGATGCTTTAACATTAAGCTGAGATATTTATCACGGAAGAAACATCTCACTTGCCGATATTCCGATCGACGACGCAGAACGCCGTAAAAAAGTAGGGTATATTGTCAAAGGATTAATCATGCAATACGCGATTATCAATACGGATAGTGTTCCTTCCCTTTCGAAAAAGGAAGTTTTCGACCAATCACTGAGCAAATGCATTAATATCTGCATTGAATTTTGCATTGAAATCAATGACATTGACTACCTCCTGAACCATCTCCAGCCGATATTCGACCTGAAAGGATATTTAAATTTATTCATCGAAAAGCTTGAACCGTTCATTCTCTGCGATAAGATCAAGAACCAACAATGAGGGCATTGAACTATATCAAAGATCGTTAATTGATATCTTGAAAAAAAGGAGTTCCATACCCTATCGCAGATCCTCACCCATCTTGATATTCAATCAATCGATATTGATGAAATCAAAGAGATCTGCGGAGAGCATAACTGATTAACCCCATTGATCTATATCTACATGAACAGCGCTGACGAAGACTACTTTTTCCCAATTACGAAAATCTACAAAAACTTCACTTCTGCGGTTGAAATCCCAGACAATGAATTCGTTTCTTATAATAAATACATCTCAAAACAAGGATCAAACGGCTCGTTGGAAACAAGTAAACAATATCTTGGGCATAAGCTTATATGGTATATCACACTATGCTTAAAGGGAGAAAAATTCCAAACGAAGGAAAAAATATCAGATGCTGCCTATGACAAATGAATTGCGAATATCTTCTGATGGTTACTACGAGACGATGTATTAACTAATTGACTCATGTTCGACTCTCACACGGTTATGAAGATTATCTGCGAGTTCTTCTTGGATGATAATATCTATCGTGTGATCAATAACATGAAATTCGATTCGAATAACAAAAGCCACGAGAACGTCTTGATCTACGGTAAACAAATCACTAACTACGATATTTGAACGTTTATTATTATTATCACTGATAAATGTAAAACCTGAAACTCAGAGTTAATTTTACAGGATATGTACGAGTTCATCGCTCGTGTGAGCCCTAATGTGCACCACGTTGAAAAGAATGTCGTCAGCGAAACACTCCAATATCTGCTATCATGAAACGAAAACCTTGAGAAGCAGAAACAAGAGAAAGATAAGTTTAATCTTCATAATAAAACAGTTGATAATAAGGAATACATTAAGGAAATATCCAATTGAATTGTTACGATGATCCAGAGCAGAAAAGCGAAATTCAGTCTGAACGAGTTTAAAAACTTCGCTGAAATTAGTAAAGGAACACCGTTCGTTCTAGTGTATATCTACATTTTAAATATACTTGAAGACTATACCCAATGTCTTGACGTGTACATCAGTCACTCCGAGCTAGAAAGGCAAGTGACCACGACCTTTGATTATATCGATAGCATATTGAGAACGTTAAAGGAACAATTATTAACGACGCAGAAAACGACGACAGGGACGAATATTCAGAACACGAACCAGTATAAGAAATTCACAAGTTTTAAAAACGCTGTTTTATCGCGAGTTGCGGATTTAGCAGACTGATCTATAGTTGACTGAGCGAAATTAGTCGAGAAATGGTATAATAACGATCACTTGCACATCCTTGAAAACATCTCCAAATCATCAAATAAAGGTATTCGCCCAACAACTAAAGCAGAGAAGGATGTTAAAAATATTCAATGACAATACATTGATAATATAATCGATTCGTTTAAAGACGAAGACTTGCAGTATGATAAAGATCAACTAAATACCTACTCAACGCTGTTAGTGATGCATATCGAGTGATTATGCCATTTAAACAAAATCGATGATATTCTCCCGAATCTCCAGAAACGCCAAAGCTACCCGAATCAAGAATGCCTTGATAAATGCATTAAGTTTAAGGCTTATGATGCAGCGATATACTTATATAAATCGATCGGAGATACAAATAACGCGTTTACACTGTCAACTCAAGTACTGAAAGGGACGTTTAAATCAATTGTCTCAATGGTAAACGATAATGTCGCTTCCTTTACGACTGAAAAATATGATAAACTACTTCAAGAACATCAAGTCAATCTTTGACGTTGCATGGACATTTGCGAAGCAAATAGCGAGGTGAAGAACGAAGATGCGACTACAACTACAAACAAAGCGGTACTATCTTCAACAGAGAAAATGTGGTTTAATTTCCTTCAAATCTTTTACGATTTTAACACGGATATTAAAGTGTTAAAGATAACAAATGATATGATTTATAATAACATGAACAAAGTGATAAGCGATAACATCAAGGAACTCCTTGAAAAAATGTACTCGTATGTTGCTATTAAAAAGATCATTGACAATGTAACTAAGAATTACAAGGAAGCTGAGTTCAAGGAATTCAAGGACCTTCTCTTACAAATGTTAACCGCCTCGTCTTTCTTAAGAAATATTCTCCAAGGTGCGAAAAAGTGCATGAACAGGACGATTATTAGATTAATGTCTGAGTTGAACGGAGCCACTGGGCATGGATTATACTTCGATCTGAGTTGTTGCGATAAATGTGGTCTTCAATTTAAAGATGGTGAAGAAGTGTATTTGTTTAATTGCAGACATAAAGCGCATTTAGGGTGCGGTGAATGGGAAGGAAATGAGTTGAGCTGTTTCTGATGTAAACAAAATGAAATTGATAATGAAATCTCAAACAGTGGAAGTGCTAAGAATGTTGGGAGAACAGAAAATACACGAAGTAATAGCAATAATAACAATAATACGAATGCGATAAAGCAAAGTAATAGCTTTACGAGCGGAATGAACGAAAAACAGACAAACAAGAATGGGAGGAATAATGTCAAGAGGCTTCTGGAAGAAAGTTCGGGAAGAAATAATGCGATGAGTAATATTAATCGAAAAGAAAAAGTTGAGATGCTTGACAGATTAAAGCATTTAGATAAGAAATTTTTAGAGTCGATCTCACTGTTCCAACCGAAGGAAGGTGTGATTAAATAATAATTATATTCCTGTTAATGCATAAATAAGATTAATACTTATAAGAAAAATATGATAACAAAATGATATACGATATTATTAAAGATATAAGAAAAACTCTAATTTTAATAATGATGGATTATAATATTTGTTTGGAAAGAAGATGAAAACGCACGTTGCATTAAATGAAATGCGCCAATGAAGGAGATAGGAGTGTCTTGAGAAATCAATGCGAAACTGATAATGAGATAAATAATTAACGCATTTAATTGGTTATGCAACTAAAGCTTACGAATATATTTTTATGTTTATGTTAATAATGTCACTTAGATATTTTTTCGTGTTCATTTATCACGATAGAGTTTGATGCATTCATTTATACCTTAATGATTCAATTTCTTTTTATCCTAGCTTAAAGTGAGTCAAAGATTAAATTGCGTTTTATTCTTGAATTCACTCTCTTTGACATTTGACTGAAATAATTAATGATTGTGTTCATTACTAGTTCTTCAGGGTTTCTTATGAACACAATTTGTATAGGAAAAGACGATTGGGATTGTGGTGTGAGATAGAGGAGATAAGGCGAGAATTATTTGGAAAACTTTATCTTTTAAAAATGTTTAATTCAATAGATAACTATTTATACTCACTAAGATTATCTTTAATCACAATAACATTAACATTAACAATAACAAATAAACAACTCGATTTTATTTGAGACTTTTTTTACCCTTGATACTGGTTCGTATTGGTATATTCATTACATTTGAAGTTGATAACCGTTTACTCTCTGCATTTGGTGTGCTTTCACCTGAATTTCTTTTACTTCCTTGATTGCTTTGCAACTGGTTTCAACTCTCAAAATTCGTCCCAGTCAGGTTTGGTATATACGCTCTTGCTTTTGTTCGTGGAGTAATTGGTGCTATTTGCTTACCTCTTGATGAATACTGAAACATACCATTCACCAGTGTTGTCGAACTTTTTTTCGTCTGCAATTTCTTTCACTCCTTCGCACGCTTATCAGCCTTCGCCTTTTCTACATCATACTCCATCTTCCAATTTCTCAACAATTGGTTCTTTTCCTTATTCGTGAATACAGGTTTCATTGTTTTCGGGTGTACATCATCAATGAAATTCAACACAATCCTAACTTTGGCTGCTATCGGCCGGTCATGATTCTGCTCGACGAAGTTGACGAAGAAATCATATGTTTCCACATCCAACTCCTCATCAGATTGCTCATTATAAACAATTGAAATTGCATCATATGGCATATATGTCCTTTGTGCATGAGTCACTTGATCCTCGATTATACTATTATCAAGTTCTTCTTTCGTATTCAGGTACCCTAAAAAGTTTTCTCTCCCCTCTCATTTTTCAATCAAGTTTAAATTGTCATCGTTCGTCTCAATGCTGATATTATTGTTGCATAGATCAAGAATATAGTTATTGTCTATTCTAGTGTCAGATCTTAAGGACTGCGTTGATAAACTCGTATTTTCGTTATATATCTCTTCCCTTGAGTTCTTGGACAGTGTGACTATGATGTTGTTTTTGATTTTGTCTTCGAATGAGAACTCAAAGGCTTTGTTCAAACTGAATGTTACGTCTGACATAAGCTTTTCTGAGATGGTTTTTATTTTATATTCGAGACTGTTTTGGTCTTCCTTCTGATCAAAGGCGAGGACGAGGAAATCTTTTTTGAAATTATATACTGAATCGGGATTGTTTCATGTTAGGAGATTATTAACGACGTTATTTACGGCGTTTTGATTTTCGTTTGCTTTTTGGTTGTTGTTCTGATTGTTAGGACCTGTGTCGGTTTGACTATTCGGGCTTATTATTTTAATTTGAACGAAGGATTCTAGTTGAGGGTTCTCCTTAAAAGGGTTTTCAATTTTTGTTTCGATTTTATTTACGGATTTAGTCATTTTTCAATCGGGTTTAATTAATTTTATGGTTTATTTTTTTTATATTTTTAATACGATGTTCTTGTTCACTATGCAGATGTAAAGAAACATCTTGTTAAAAGACGTTTTGTTGTTATCGTATACAAATACAAGTGAAGCAAGACTGGAATTGTGTATTTCAAGCATATACAATGCGTTGGTATAAGCCGATATTATTATTCATAATCAGCATTCAATTGAGGAAGAATATCTTGAAAGTACTTGCTTTGTTATTAAAGTGGAATTAAATAAATAGTCCCGATTGAGAAGGTAAACCGATCGAATTTTACGAAGAACGTTTATTAAATATACATTTAAATAGCCTCTCAAATAAATAACCAATAAGCACTAATTCAAATAATAAGTAATATCTATACTAAACTTTTCATGTCACAAGCTTATATTACTCACATTATCCAAACCAGATTTATCCATTTTGATTTTGAACTTCTTCCTTTTACTATCGAATCAATTACTGTTCTCCTTATTCATATACTCATAAATGTTATTCAAATCATAAGTTTGTATATGATCTCCTTTGTATTTGGTTTTATTTTTCAGAAAATTTTTTATTTTCTTCCCATCAAGTGTAATATTCTTATCGCAAAAGAAATTCGCATCGTAACTCCGAATAAAAAGCATCTTCTGCAGGTGTTGACTCGAGTTGGCACTTCCCTGCGATGTTACCCGATGTGTTATTTGATTATTTTTCGTTGTGCAGCTTGATAAATCGTTCATTTCTAAGAAATTTATTTTACTCAACGTTTTGGTTTTTGTGTTGCTGTAGAAGAAATTTGTCGATCCCATGATGATGTTATGATCATTAAACTGTGTGTTGACTAAGTAGATGAAGTTCTCCAGGGTGATGTAAAATAAATTAATCCAAGCGTTGAAGGTAAACGAGCTGCTATCGATTTTGATATTTATATCGGAATCAATGAATAAGTTATCAATAATATCGATGATAAAATAATATAAATTTTCTTTATTTCAAGGCTCGTGCTCCTCTTTAGTTATTGTTTTAAAATGGATTTTCCCCATTTTATCGCCGGTGTTAAACCGTGATTGGGATTTGAAGTTCAAGATTTGGCAGATTATGTTGGTTCGTTTCAGGAAAGGGCCTATTTTTATTTTTTTTATTTTAAAAATGTTTTTGTGGTCGTAATATCCTTTGTCAGTGAATACATGATATCATCAGTTCCCGTTCGGTGGAGTAAGGTATTTCTCGTTTATGGTTGGGATCATTTTATAGAACGGACGCTCGAAGTTACAGTTTCAATAGGTCTCGAAATGATGAACATAGCGCCTTTGTGAAGGGACATTTATTCCCTTATTATCAACGCTACGACGTTCACCGTAGAATTCAAACGCTTTTGTTGAATTCATTGCAATACCTGTGAATATTAAATACGAACATATCATAATTCCAGTCCTTCCTTTACCAGCTTTGCAGTGAACAGCAGCAACACTGTCTGGATTTGAAAGTAAATATCAAGTCACATCAACGCAAAATTCAAGCATGAGCTTCACTGGGCATGCCTGGTGATCCTCGAATGGAAATAACGCGACTGGATTTCCTGGGAATTTCATACGAGTGTAAATACGATTTGATTCAAGACATAAATTATACACTTTATAATTTGTACTATGTTCCTCATTTCAAAATTTCCGAACATCAGTTCAAGAATTCCGATAAAAACTTTCGCAACTTTCAGCGGGGTATCCCATTGCGATAACGCGCATTGTAATATAAACTAAATCTAAGTCATAAGTTCTGCGTTGCATTCGTATTTTATTTTTTGAAACAAGGGATTTGAGGAAGTTATGGGTGCAGAAACTTATTTTTTCGCATTTGTAGTATTTAGGAATCAACTCGTCCGGGAAGGATGACATCGATTTCAATGATTCAAGGCATGATTTAGATGTCGAATATTTATCAATTTCATAGTCGTATGTGTTATTCGTTAATTCTTTTTGAGGATAATTATAAGAGTGATTACTTGAACGGGTAGTATTTATTAAAGGTTCTTTAAATTCGAAGCTTTCATTTATCATTTATTTTCACTATGTATATTAAGATGTAATATTGAATGAGGAAATTATTTACAATAATTATCTTTATGTTTATTATCATAGAGTTAAATGAATATTCTATTTTTATTTCGTATTTCTTATTCTCGTATAATGATACTAATTCATATAAAAGCATATTTAGCGAGAAGGATTAGTGGGGACACTCTTAGGTCTCTAATTAAGGTAACACTTTATTTTTTGGTAATTGATAATACTAAAATTACAAGAATTAATAATAATAATAATCAAAAAATCTCATCAATATTTGTATGAGTTCATCTTTATCAAAGAGTTTTAGATGATTTTGTTGTTTTGTTATCTGTAATACTGACAAAAATCGACCCGAGTAAGTGTTTCTTCTTCATTTTTATATGAGTGTGAAGTTAGTGGTTTTTTCTGATGTAATATCATTCAATTGAAATATAGTTCTAGTTGATTCTTTTACAAATTAGGTATTTTTTAGGTTTTTGTTGATCTGATATGTTTATATTTGATCTTTTGGTTTTTGCTGTGTGTAAGTTGACTGAGCATTTGTAGGATTTGTTTAATTAGACTAGAAATATACTTCTTTTTATTTTTGTGCTGTGTTTTATTTTTGTCAGGTAACTCCCTTTGATATTTTGGAGTTTCCAGTTTGAGATGTCTCATCAATTTCCAATAGATTTCCTTTGTTTTCTCTCATTTTTTATTGCTTGATTTTGTAATTGCTGTTCTATCAAATATCTTTGTTGCTCTCCTGGCCTTTCATATTGATTATCTAAGATATGTTATTTTCATATATAAAATTCAGGACTGCTTCAGATTCTTGATATTAATATTTTTAACTACTTCTTTCGAGTATTCCTTCTATAGCTAGCATTTTACACATTTGCAACAATATTCCATATGAAATCGGAGTCAGGAGTTTTCAATTACTTCACTAAAATGAAATATAACATTTCATTCTTTGCAGGACATTACTTGTCTTTAACAGGTTTGGAATCAAATACATTTGGTATTCAAGCATTTTATCAGTAAATGTAGAAAGTATGGGCAATGTCCCGATTAAGATATCATAACATAAACTAATAAACTTATCTTTCATTTCTTTCCAACCCTTTTATTTCTTTTCCTTATCTTATCTTATCTTTTCTTTGCTTTCGTTTTCATTTTTTCTTTTGAATCTATTCCCTGAAACCCCAATAAAATTCCATTTAAACCTCATTTCCCATTATTTGAACGCAAACCTTTATATTGATTTTCTTTAATTCAAACCATTATACCTATGAATCCTCCTTTGAATAATTCTCTCCCCCTCAATAAAAATATCAAATAATAAAAACAAAACCGTTATTTAATGAATCAAATCATTATAAATCCAGATTAACATATTATATATAAAACATTATTTTTTATTTTTACTTTATTATCAACTCCACCTATATATCCGCAATTATAATATCAAAAACTTTATATCGAGCATTTACTTTATTGATTGACCCTTTTTACCGTTTTAATATTGAATTCACAACTGAAGACTACTGTTGAGTTTTATGACATTTTACCAAAGTTCTAAAAGATTTTTGCTTGTCATATCCCGTTGGTAATCGCGAAGTCTTTGCATTACCTGTTTTAAACAGATTTCACTCGTTTTTCTTTTTATCAATTTTTTTCTTTTTAATCTCTGCATTATAACATTCGATATTTAGTTTCTTTATCATTTCACTGTTTATTCCGCACACGACATCACGGGAATTCAGATCAGGATCTTGAGATTGATTCCTTAAATTAGTAAGAAAATCGAAGGGATTCCTATTATATCGCACAGTTTTTGTTTTTACTTTTGTGAGAATTTTTTTTCAGTTATTATTCGAGTTTTGCTTTCTTAATACGGGGATATTACTGAGGTCGAAGCAATGTCGAATGAGTTGATTTTGTAACGGTTTTTGATTAGCATTCGCTTGAGCGATCTCTCATTCCAATTTACAATGATTGTCCGCATCTAAGAGCACTTTCCTCTGATCCTTGGTTACTTCGAAGTGCTGCTTTTCAATCCGTTTGCACCCTAATACCTTTTTATGAAATTTTATTTCTTTGTTATCAAATCACTGAAGATAATTCCGTTTCACAAGATTACTTTTACTGAAGATGTTTTTATCGACTTTTATTTTTTCTATTATATGAGGACTATATTTCACAGCAGGTCTTGTTCACATCCTCTTCTGTCTATGACTTAAAGAAAACGAAGGAGCAAGTGCGTAATTAGACGTGCTTTTGAATCTGGTATGTGATTTATCTCCTTGATATGAAGTGGTTAAGCTCGCCATTGAGATATTTCTACTCATTTTTTTATAGCAGTTCAAGTTGGAATTGGTCTTCATTATATTTATGGTTCGAGTGGAATGTTCCTCTTTGAGCTGTTTATTTCTATAGTTAATTATCTCGATTTTCTTATTGATTTTATTTATTGTGTCTTGATCTCAGTTATTGAGCTCTATCTTGTTTCAATCCGACAAAACATTTTTGAAATCTTTTGATAATAGGGTGTTTACGAGCTTGGTTGTGGATAAAATAATATTTGTTTTATTGACTTGCTGTTTGCCCTCTTCACGGGGAGAGTAATTGATAGAATCCCATTGAACGTCGATAAGTTTTTCCAGCGTTTTTTCAAGGTTTTTACTATCGAAATTAGATTCACCGTTTGCAATTTTCATTCATATTTCTTCATTATGCTTACACGCTGAAAGCTTGTTCGCCTCAAGTGATTTCAGTTGTTCCTCTTCTTTCTTTCGCTGAGTTCGCTGGTTGTCAATAAACTCTTTGATTCATTCGATGATATCGTGGTAATTAAACGCACTTTGAATATTTGAATTCATAAACTTAACGAAATCTATTTGATACGACAGTAAAAACTTCATCGAGAACCAACGACATTGTTTATAACTTTCAATGCTTTTCGTGATATTTCCTATTCATTCAAAGCAGATCCCACGTTCGAAATATGCGAGAATTAAATTCATGAAGTTCCTGTATATTCATTCTTCCTTCGCTTTATTTTTACATGATAATTCCCCGGTAGAACTTAAGCAATCCTCAGAATTAATTAACAAAAAGAATCCCCTGAAGCAAATATCCATACTCTTCCCGATATATTTTAACGCTCCTGGGATATCGCGATTGCTTATCAAGAGGCTTGCCCTGAATAAATTCAATTGTTGTCATACTTGTAAAGTCTTCACATTTCTTGAATAACTCATAAAACCATTTCATATATCTGCCATACCAAAATACGAAAAAACCTCTGCGATTTCATTTCATTCCTTGCTATATATCGCAAGTGTAAATATCATTTCTAAATGAAGACAAACGATGATATCAATAATGTCTATCGTTTGCTCTTTTTCCATTTCGATATCCGGATTTAAATCGGGGCGGATATTAAGCACCAAGTGCTCGAGGAGAAATCATGCTTGATTAAACCAGAAGCATATACTCCTGTTTTGATTGCTATTATTTCTTCTTATTTCATTAGGATATTTTCTGATTTTCTTTTTAATAAGACCCAGAATGCATTTCACTTTGATCACTTGGATCTCCCAAGTCGCCCTCTTTATAAATTTAAATATTTCGTATTGAACAGAGACTTCACTTCAAATGCTTCGATAGTAACGTCTCCGCAGTTTATGTCGGAGGTTCGATAACCATTTTCAGTATTGATGACTGAGGTTTATTTTATCATTACTGGCTTCAATGTTTTCTTGTCGTTGTTGTTTGCATCTCTCCTCGTTCGCAAGTTTGATTTCGAATGAACCACGGCGAATAAAGTATTTGATTTCATCCATTACTGATTGAATATTTAACAATATGGAAAATAAATATATAATATGAAAAAATAGAATATAAGATTCAATAATAAGTTGTAAGAGAATGCACAAAAGGCGTTTTGTAATAAAGAAACTGGGAATTATATTAATAAGTTATTGATATTATTATTGTTATTCGGGTCTGAATCTAATAAAAGAAGTCGGAAATATCAAATATATCAACAATAATAAATATCCTTGATTTAATATGTTAAAAATTTCAGTTCATAATTTCTCTTTAATTATATAATTATGACATTAATAAAAAGTAATTTTAATGTCTCTATTTTTTATGGTTGCTGGTACACACCCTCAATTCGCGTTTTGATTAAAATATGAATATAATTAATATTTTATAATATATCAGTTCAACAGAACAATTGCTAATTAATGTGTTTTAAGTATTTAATGAAAAATTTATTTCGAGTGCTGATATAAGTGGAAAGTATTTTTGTATTTCTAAATTAAGGCAAATTATAAATAACGTAAACATGTAATATTGAGATTGCATAAGTAATGAATGAATTAATCAGAATCGTTTCAAATCAAGGCTAAGCTGTTCAATGTTATTAACTTGAAATTACATGAAGAGAGTACAAGTGGAAATGAGTTTTCTAATAATTGTATTCACAGTTTATGTTTAGATTGTTTCTAATGAAAGAGCGTCTAAGAAGTATTATTTATTATTGAGATACATCTTTCGAGTACTCCTTCTTACAATTCTTTCAGTTTATCAGATTGATACAAAGTACCAACATCATATCAGCCATAATTTATGTTCTGAGTTTGACATTCACCTTTTCAACACTGCGAAGAGTCTTTGATTGCATACAGAAGGAGAAACCGGATAAATCGTGTATGGTTGATTATAAATATCCAAACTCTAAACATCTTAAATAACAATAACCAAAATAATTAAACCAATAATCGTAATGTTCATCCTTAAAAAAATAGAAAAAGAACGCATTGCAAACCCCAACGATATTCCTCTTCTCGACAACTGAGAATGCCAAATTGATAATATGATCCCCTTCGAGCCAGTGATGTGCGTTAAATGTCAAACTATATTTTGTAAAGACTGTATTAACAGCTGGAAATTAACTTCAAATAAATGTCCGTTACGTTGTGATCCTTTTAAAGGAACAGACCTAAAGACAAGTCCATTATTCAAGCACCAACTCGATAACATTTGAATCAAATGCATCTTTGAGACTCATGGTTGCGTTCAATCCCTTTCTATCGACTCCTTGACCGCGCATCAAAAGCATTGTGAATATCGAATCATAATCTGCAATAAATGTAACACGGAGATCCCGTATATAAACAAAGTAACTCATTTATTTAGCAAATGCATTGGAAACCAGATAAAATGCCCTCTTTGCTCCGAAGGTTGAAATTTGAGTTCTATTGCAAAACATTTGAAGATGTGTATTACGTTGAATGAAGGAAGTGGGAAATTGAAATCACTAGCAACGATTGAGACTTGTAAAGAATGTGGATTGAAGTTTATCAAAGGTAATAGTAGTGGTTTCACTGGGGAAGCGCATTGCTGTTTAAAGAAGGATTTAATTAGCGATGTAGGGAAATTAATAAACTTTGTTAGTGTGACTAAGGAATATTTGGAACGTGTTAATGAATGAAGTAATACTATTGAGATGGAGAAAAATCTTTTACTTGCGGACATTGAAGGGGCTTTTAGTGATATTATAGACGCGATTAAGGAAAGGGAAGATAATGATATAATGAATAAGAGTAGAGATGGGAATTATTGAAAAAGCTCCGAAACAAATAATCATTGAAAAATGGTTGAAATTGAAGGAGATTTGAATAGGGTGTATGAAGAAATAATGAAACATAAAGTTTTATTGACACATAATTAATGTGTTTCCACGGCACAGTAGAGTGGATGTCTTGTCTTGGAACATGTGAAATTTACGGTTTTGTTTTGTTAAATGCATTAAATTGTTTTAATGATAATTGTGATTTTTTAATGATAATATTATCATAACTGTTGTTGTTTTTCTCGGGGTGTTAAAGTGAGTCTATCAAGTCATTTTCGGTTATTCGTTGATAGTTCTATTGTTATGATGAAAGTTCATTCCTTGTCCATTCAAGGCAATTTCGGAATGGGTTCAGGTTTATTGTAGAATTATGTTGGATTTATTTGAGGTTGTTGTTCGAGGTTGCAATTATTCCTAAATTTCACTTCTGTTAACATTGTCAGTTAAAGCTGGATATGTAAAATACTATTAATAGTTTTAGTCACACTTTGAATGGTTATGTTTTTTTTATCTGTTTATCTATTTATTCTGAAGGAGTTTCCCATAAAGTAAACTATTTTTCCGGTATTTAGTAAGGAGGATTCTTTTCGCAATATAAAGAAGGTGTTTAATAATGCAAGATTAACCATTTTTTGTTTACTGCGTTTTTTATAAGTTATGATTATTCGGGTTCATAAGCAAATGTGAGTTAATAACGGAAGAATGGGGATTGGGGATTGGGGATT
>JAWNBB010015241.1:0-10575 GCA_036325645.1 Balantidium ctenopharyngodoni
GGGGATTGGGGATTGGGGATTGGGCCCAATCCCCAATCCCCAATCCCCAATCCCCAAAAGAGGTATCTCAAATAATAAATCGCACGTCTTAAACACTGTTTAATTAAATACATAAACATAACCATCCAATAATTAAAAAGTATTTTCTCTTCTTCTCCTGTTATTTACCAACAGTTCCTTTTGCTGTCCCTGTTTTAATCCATCCCACCCCACTTTCAATAACAACATCCCATTCATTTTTATACCTTACAATTCCCCAATATTACCTTAAGACCCTTTGATCATATGCATATTTTATATCTCATATATAATAATACTGTTTTAAATAAAACTTACTCTTCATGTATATACCCTTTAAATAACGTTTATTTCATATTACTCGAAACAACATTCTTTTTCGTAAATTGATTCAATCAAAACCCGGAGGACCGCGCTCACCTGCCCGAGTATTGCTTTGGATTATTATTATTCATCATATCATGCGGCAGCTCATTCAGCGCTTTCTGTGCGTTTGTCACAACAAGACTCCCCCCTACTCAAGGATTCAATTTTGCATTCTTTCATATTTTATTGTACCTGTTCTCTGCGTCGATGTTGCCTATGATATCTTTCCTAAACCGGGGTCCTTCGATGACTTCAAGAAACTTTGCATTCGCCGCGCGGAACGTCGGGTTGTTTATTATCGTGTTTATGTTATTCACTATCCCGCTGCTCCCGCTTCTGTCGCTGAGTATTTTCCTTTTATTCCCGATTTTTTGAAAGTTGTGAAAATTATTTATCGCCGTCTTATCAACGAGACCGTTGAAGCTTTGATTGATTTGCATTTTGAAGTTCGAACTCAGGATTTTGTACGAGCCGATAAAGTAAGACCAGTGCATTTTAAAGAATATCGTCTCTGTCTGGGATTCCGAGTCGGTTCGGTTACTCAACTTGATCTGTCAGTTTGTGTTTTGTGTTACATTTATGTTTATGATCATCGTATTGTTCCCGGTGGGAAGTAGTTTATTCGACTTTGATTCCATTGGAACTCACTGCTTCTCGTTCGGTTTTTGAAAGCTCGTTTTGCTTATTGTCAGTGTATTCGAGATATAATTATTCGACCTCGAGTTGACTTTCGCAGGCTTTGACACCATCGAATTTAACTTCGGTAATGTTGCCTGCGACTCAACCGGGTTATTTTGTACTTCATTTATCGTGTTCTTCTTCGCCACGCTTAGGTGCAGCAGGCGCATTCGTTGCGAGTTCTTCGCTTTTTTCACTTTTTTCTTTTTCAGTTTTATCGGCAATCATTTCTTAATTTCTTCGGCGTCGAGTTCGTCGCCGCTTGGATCGCTTTCACTGTCCATATTTTCTTCATCCAGATCATCTTCATTGAACGCTTCGTTTTCTGGGATTTGATCGTCTTTATTCCCTGCTTTGATTGACAAGGGCTTGTTGCTTGCTTGATTAGCACTCTCTCAATATTGCTTGAACTGAACGTTCAAGTCTTTAACGCGTTTAATATAGTGCTCTTGTCAGTCCGTTCAGGGCAACTCCCGTTTCATTTTCGAGTTATAGTTATATCACAGTCACGCCATGCAAACGTCTCTTCCGATTTGCATCAACATGTCAGTCGTGAAATAAACGTTTTCGTATTTTTTATTGCTGCAACCGAAGTATGAGGACTCTCACGTTATGATATTATCAATCGGAATTTTCTCGAATCAGCTTATCCTCGCGCAGGTCTTCCTGTGCTTTTGAATTTGGAAAACTGATCTCTGCCAGTTAATTATATCACTGATGCCAGCGCAAAAGTATGGAAACAGCTTCATCTCGTCGATATTATTACTATGATTCCCATAAAAAAAGGAATTGAATGCCCCGAAATGCCCGTGAAAATCAAGGATTAAATCAATGTCTCTTTTATCCGCGAACTTTTCAATCATTTCCTTCGCGTTGAATATTTCAGGGTGTGTTACCGGGTTTGGTGCCTCCCATCGACGATTTCAATCACACCCGGCAAATGAGGTTCGCGTGTTGCCTGAGATAACCCCGTCTGGGTTGAGCATTGGAATAATTTTAAAAATATAATTTTGCCGTAAATATTCCGCCTCAGGGCTTTTACTGAGGAGAAAATCAATTGCTCCTTTTATCGCCCACGAGCTCACGGATTCAGAGGGGTGTTGCCGAGCGAAAAGCACCACTCCGTTTTTCATCCGGCTTTCCTTCGAGAAGTTCGACAGTTTCGAATTATTTATCGTGATGAAATCTCAATCGTTTCCGCCGAGGGTCTGGCACAGAGTTTTACGTTGGAAATAGGGGAACTCCGTGTTCTCGTATTTCTGGTATTCGTTCAACTCGTCTTGGAGCTCAGTGTATGAGTAAGGTATGCAATTGGCGAAGTAAACCTCATCGTCGTCGAATCGGAAGGTATAGTCGAATGATAGTGTATAGAAATAAACTTTTTTTTTCTTTTGGTATTTGTACAAAAGATTCGGGCGATAGCTTACGTTCTCCGTGGTATGAAACCAAAACTGTCCTTCTTTCGCCCTGGACTTCATACTGAACATCCATATTTTTCACCCCTTCCGGTACTGGGAATATGGCTTATATCAATTACAAATATTAAACGTCGCTTTTACGCCTTTCTTCGTGTTGGTAACTTTAAAGAAAAACCACTGTGTATAGCCTTTAGTGTTAGTATCATTATGTAGAAACAATTCGTATACATTGTCTTGAAGGTAGTACGCTCACGATAAGTTGCCGCACTCGAATTTGCTTTCGAATTGCAAACAGTTGCTTAACTCGGGGGATCTTTCCGTGCCCTGGTTCGGGTCCTTTTCGGGTTTATGCTTTTTCCTATTTTCGATCCTCGGAAATTTCGTTAGATTCACTATGTTTTCAACACTATATTTATTGTCCTTGTCACTCGGGACTTTCGAATAGACCAAACTCTTCTTCATTTTCATCGAGTTTATGTGCAGTTCGAGTAGTTTCTCTTGTCGATTGAAGTCGTTTTTCTCGTTTTGCGGCTTGAGAACATACTCGAACTTATACGGAAGGTGCTTATCTTCCTTGTCCTTTTCCGAATTAAACACGGGGTATTCACTAGACTTATAAATGAAAAACTTACGAGTAGTCGAGTTCCGTGCAGAAATTGGGAGTTACTAATTGAAAAATTTGCCTTTGTTTTAACGGGTCAGGCGGAGGGAAAAAACTATTAATGAGTTTAAGGTTTATATTACGATAATGTCTTTTGTAAACAATTATTTGATTGACCATTGACTTTCCTCTTATTGTTCGCGTGTTCTTTGTTCAAAGTTGATTTTTCCATTTTTTAATTGTATATGAAGAATTATAAATTATTTATATTAATATTTATATTTTTAAACCCCGGGAGTGCCGGTGATGGGCGAGGGAAAGTGATCAAATGAAGTCTGTGTCACAGGTGGATGCGATGCATATTGGTGGAAATTATATTCCGGGCATTTGACTGTTGGGTTGGGAGTTGTGGAGTGTGTGATGTCATACTGAGGAGATAAGGAGGGATAGATTAAGGAGGTAAATTGTGGTTGATTTGGGCTTTTAAAACAGGGATAACTCAATAGATAAATAATTAAACAAAGTGGAATTATGTTTAATGACAACAACAAATATAAGGTATTTGTTCCTGATTGTTATAACGATTTAAATTGAGATGGCGTCAAGATAGTAATTAAAAACGTTAAATTCGATACTTATTCTTCTATCTCTTATTCAGCGTGATTGATATATAATTGCAATCGTGGCATCGCTAACGTGTCGACAAAGGTTAAATAACAATTATTTTATTTCATATTTTGCACTTTCTCACCTTAGCTTAACAATACGTTATTTAAACATGCTTTCATTTCTCAGTTTCATCCATTGCTTTATATTAACAATCGTATCTGCCGAATAAGCAACCCACACAACTGTAGATCCCGATATTTATTTATTTAATAATCCTGTTCATAGTCTAATAATATACTACTATTACTATTATTATTATCTGAAGCAATACAAAAAGAAAAATAATATTTTACACAATCTTATCACCAGGCCCTCGATCCTCGGGCCAGGAGCAAATAATAACTGATTGCACTATTCTAGTAAATACATATAAAACAAACTAAGCCTTAAATGAATAAGAACAGCTCCTGTGAAATATTCACACATTAATAATAGGAAATACTACATTTGCGATAAATAATTATTCTGTGTCCTCGTGAGATTAAGGGTAGATTCGCTTCGTTTAATGCCTTTCACACGATTACTCCCGTTTGCTATCTTAGAATAACTGGATGTTTTTTTCGAAATGATTGAGTTTAAAGATTGCTTATCCTGCCGTATCAAGCAACTCATATTAAATGAGAATTGCTGTTTATTCCGACTTTGGGAATCGATCTTACTTTTCTTTGTCGTGTTATGATTCACATTTCTACCGATGCCTTGATGGATTAGAGTTGCCTGGATCGGCGTGTTTTTCTTTTTCGATAAAGAGTCAATAAAGGGTAAGTCGCTTTCACCAAAGTGGTTTTTCGGTCCGAGAAACTTCAAAGATGGATTTAATATGTCGCATTGACGAGGATGGATGTTTAAATCGCTCAAACTGTTGTATTTGTTTCTTCCGTGTTTCTTAGCGGTGTTGTCTTGGTTGAAAGTGATTTTATTGTGGTTGAATTTTAATATTCCGTTTAGTTTCAGGTTGCTTAAATTTAAATTGAACGCCGGGTATTTGTTGTATTTGAGGGCTTGTTTTGAATTGTTTGAAGGCGCTTTTTTAAGGGAATCAATTGTACTTAGCGATGTTGGTATGGAAGGTGTTGTTATTTTTTTTAGCTCTTCCACTGCGAGGTTGGTGCAAGTATATTCATTGAAAGCATTTAAATAATAGTCATTTCAACGATATTCTTGATAACGTTCGACGGTTTCAATGCCTCACCGCTCTTCACTCTCGCAGTATTTTTTATCGAAATTATCCGATTTCTTTGGGATAAAAGGGCTTGTCAAGCGTTTTTCCATTAGCTCATTCCAGTCGAAATCTGAAAACCAAATATGCGTTTTTATTTCCTCAATACCATTGTATCCTAACCTATTCCGTACTTTTCTTTGAATTCATCTGTTTATTCAATCCGCGGCGTCCACAGACCAACCGAACGGTACCTCATGTTCTTTTATTTGTACTTGTCTGGTTAATATCTCTTGTTTTATTTCTTTTCTACTTCTCCCTGGATACGGTCTCCTGCCTAACATGAACTCATATCCAATCACACCAAGAGCGTAATAATCCACGGGAAACCCGTGGTTCTGAGCACACAATACCTCCGGCGACATGTACCCGGGTGTACCACTAGTTTCCTCTTTGTTATCATTCGTTAATTTTTTCGCAACACCAAAATCCGTGATTCTAATATATCCAGTATCCTCGCACACTCAATTCTCAGGCTTGATATCCCGATGGATTATTCGTCTCCCGTGGATATACTCCAGCCCAAGAATTAAGCACGCCATGAAGAATTTTGTTTGTTCTTCACTAAATTTAACATGTCTGCAAATATGATATCGCAAGTCGCCCCCGTTTAACAAATCCATTGCTCAATATAAATAATCTCGATCCTGGAACGCGCAAATCATATTCACTAGAAAAGGATGTCTAAGTTTAGATAGGAGAATACGCTCTGATCATATGCTTTTCTCGCTTTTTCTGTCGATGATTTTCAGTTTGGACATTTCTTTTCACGCACAGAATGACCCTGTTTTTTTAAAGGCGACTTTCCAAACCTTGCCAAACCCGCCTCGTCCGATCGCGTATTTGAACTCAAATAAATTCCTTGTTATTTTCGGGAGTTTTGAATCTACCTGACCCATTGTTTTATTATTCTTGTTATTTGAGTAGGAATAATAATAAAAACATAATATAAATTTCTTTGGAAAAATATAAAAATACGCCTCGTGGGATGAGAAATCAAGGAACACGAGGATCGATGTTTAATTAGAAAACATATACAAATGTAAAGGGTGATATTGGAATAGGAATGGAAATCATAAAGGACCAAAACAATGCACCATGTGGATATAACCATTGAAAGAAGAAGTTTTTAGGGAATTAAAAGGGAAGTTCGAGATATTGACTGAACTCATAAATAAATCTCATAATTGAAAGGAGATAAGTCTTAGGACATTCAAATGTCGAGGGAGGGATTAAACTGAAAAATTATTTAGTTGTGAGTATATTAATTTAAGGCGTTATTAATTGAAAATTATAATCAAACAGAACTGAAATGTTTAAACTACATGAAGAATTCAGTAAATCTTCGTTTATGAAATATCAAATCCACACTAAAGAAGTCCAGAAAACCAAAGGAAGAAAGATTGGATTTAAGATTTTGCGTTGTTTATGGGAGAGTTTGTTATTTGAGATAACGACTGAATAAAGATAATAAAAGAGGTGTAATAGATAATGAAAAGATAGAATTACAAAGAGCAGTATGTGTTAGATGCGCTAAGATAATGAATAAAATACATTATTAGAAGATGTAAAATAATTCGGCCAGACCGGTGTTCTTTCTCGCTGGACGTAAACCAATTCAACTACCGATAAAATAATGACAAGTGCACTCTCAAAGGTGAAACAGTATTCACATTCTTTGGAGACACTTGGAATGCTCGTTAAGAGTCTTCACAACTCGTCTTCCCAAGCAAATGATTAAATAAGTTTTGAATGTTATATCAAACTTTCAAATTGAATGGAAAGATACGAGAGTGATCATTAACAAAGGATTAAGTGCGGATATAAAGGAAGTCATGTGGGAGACTGATGATTGAAAACCAAAATTATTTCAATATCGAAAAGAATAAATCTTTGAAGCATGTGTTTTTTGTCAATGTGATATGAGGGAAATCCACAGTAACTAAGTATTTTTGCAACCTGCAAAATGTAATCTCATTCATTACACGTGATGATTTATCAGAAATTACAATTTACAGAAGTCTTCCATTTTCAAGTGTTAAACATAGCCAAAACTTCCCGTCATTGCGGCAATGGATTGGTTTGAGACAGTAAACTGCAATAAGGAGCATACCTGTTACTTACAGAAGGGATCATTGTGAAATATGGGTCTCACGATATTTTGAAAAAGAAGAGAAAGGATTAATCAAACAGATTTTATCGAACCCAGGAATTAATTTAATAAGTAATTAAGAAGTCATTAGGTTATACACACGAAATAAGTTTGATCCAAATCAAAGAAGGTAAAAATTCAAGTACGTACTTCTTTTCTTTTCCGAGGAATAGCATCTTTAAATTGAGGTGCGACACTCAAGAGATCATGCATGGAAAGGTACCCGGTAAATTGTGTTTAATAAATCGCTTTCAAAAAGAATTAACTCAAAAGCTTAAAAATTACACTAACTACAATTGTCTCGAATACGTTGAAGTTTATGTTTAATAATATTAGTCATCTAAGATTTCTTAGTACATTCCTTTGGTAATTCCGTTAATTTGTTAGTAAATGTAAATAACCCGATTTAGTCTTCATTCCAATCTAATCATAATTCTATTGGATTTGAATTTATGATTGAGTTCTTGGGAGCGATGCATAATTGTTGTTGTTCGCAATGATTCATGATATCAATTCCTTTGAGTGTTTCTCCGTGGTTGCCGAAAACATGGAGTGTGATTTGTAAACCCAATGCGATTCAGAGGTATATCTCTAAATATTTTAGTTTCTCAATGTTTAGATTGTTTGTATCATCCTTTCAAAAGCTTCCCTTTTCATCTCATTTAATGGTAGCGGTCCGTTGTAAGCTCCTAGAATTAATTCATCTTGCATTAGCATTAACTTTCTTGATAAACCGCTTTTTATAAGTTGTGAACTTGTAACTTTTAGATAAAAATATTGTGAACAGTGTATCATTCATGAGTAACCACGTCACGCTGAACTCTTGAATATTATTTTACTTACTTTACAATTTTGTATATTATGCAGTTTTCCCTTACATTACCAAGTTTTCTCCTTTGAAAACAAAGTGTGTTTATCAAATCCATTTTGACAAATGACTTTCGGTGTCCAGCATTTTCGAGTCTTCTCCTATATTTCAAAAGGTTAAATCCTTTAAGTGTGACTTTTTTGTCTTCTTCTTCAAGTCTTTTTACCAGCATTTCTTATTTCAACTTTTCTTTTGTTTATGTTTACGTCTCCTCGTTACTTCTAAAGCACTTCGGCCCGTTGACTCCCTCTCTCTCCACACATCCATTGACTACTTCGTTTTATAATAATAGCAATATATTATTAATTAATATACTAATAAAACAATGGACATGTACGCCTTGAACAGTCATAACAACAGCATGACTGATATAAAACTATATAAACAAAAGCAGAAAATAAAGTGACTCAAAAAGCAATTAGAATACGATAGTAAGATTGGAGAAATCGAATCGATGAAAAAAAAATGTGAATTGAATATAAGAATGATAACGGAACAAACGTTGAGTAAAGACCAGGAAATATTAAGGCTAAAGGAGGAAAACGAAAATTTGACTCGGCAGCTACGGGAGAGAGATGGTGTCATTTTGAAATTCCACGAAGTGGTTGAAGAAGCAGGGAAGAAACTCGTCGACGTCGCTCATGCAAACAAAAGATGAAAAGGAGAAGTAAAATATTTAAAAGATGAAAATAACAAATATCGGGAACTTGAGCAGTTTAGGCTGAGGGAAATGAATTCTCATAAATATGAACTCGAAAAAATGAGGAGTAAAGAAGGGTTAAATGAGGCTTTATATATGTCGAAGAATAAAGCGTGTGATTGCGAAAAGAAATTGACATATGAGATGAGTATAAAACATGAAGCAATGGGAAGTTCGAAAATGGATAATCAGAAGCTCGGAGACGAAAGGATGAATAGAAGTGCTTGATATGGGAAGTAAAATAGAATCGAGAGAATGATAGATTCATGTTAAAGACAGGACAATATTTAATTGTAAGTATTTGAATTATTCATGTCATGATATTTTTTATGGTTGAAAATCGTAAAATAACCTTTGAGGAGTTATAATAGGGACTTACTTATAACGTTGATAAAGGAGGTGTTAATCCTTCTTTGGTTGACATTGAGGTGATAATATGATAATACGAATTACATTTGAATATGAATAAAATAACGAGAGAACACAATGAGACTATTCATTGAGGAAGAAGGGAAGACGTCGTCGATTCACGAAATAACTACGATGTAACTCTCAAAACAATTTATTTGTGAGAAGGCATTGCAGAGATCATACGTACACGAAGATAGAATACCTTCTCATATCCTACAACGAAACATTCTGATAATTAAACCAATAAATAATCGATATTGATGATATTCTGTTTATTCATTGCTTAAATATTATCTATAATCCGACTTTATTTCTTCCCGGTTTTCTTCGCCTTCTTTCCGAATTTGGATTTCAATAAAGCCTTATATTCCTTCTTTTCTTTATCAGCGGCTTCTCTTCTTTCTTTCTTGATATTTTTAATAACTCTCTTCCTTCTGAGTCTGTCAGGTGTAATTAATCTTTGTATTTTCGCGGTTTTCACATAGGTCTTGTTGTTTTTCGTAGTAACAGTTCTCTTGGGCGCGAACTTCGTGATCATATACCTAATGTTCTTTCTATCCTCTTCTTTCTTCTTTTTCTCATTATATATTTCCGTTCATCCGAACTGCTTCAGTATTTTCGTCGCTCTTTTCGGTCCGAGTCTTTTCGGGACTTCGCATCCTGCTTCGGTTAATCCGGGGATTGGGTTAGTTCCTCTTTTGATAACTTTAATGTGAAGGACTTTGATATCGTGGCTGACAATGCACCCGCGAACGAGCTTTCTCTCTCTGACTCCTCTTCTATGAAATCCCTTTTTAAACCTGAACATTGAGCAGCCTTTTTTGAGGAGAATTCTTCTTTTCGCTTGGGTCAAAATACCGTTCTTCATCGCGAAACCGTCTTTATCATATCCTCCGGTGATTTTGAATGTGTATCCATCGAAGACATCAGCGATGAGTGATCCATCGATTTCGTTCCCGATTTTTTTATCGATGAGTTCACCCATTTTCTCGTCGTTTTGCAACTCGACGATTTTGTTCTGACCTGTCTCTGGGCATGAAATGTTGAACTAAAGGATTCCGAGTTAGTTATATTTGTGTGCGGCTTACTTTCATAGTTAGAATGAAATCAATATTATAGATATATTTTTAAATTAATTATTTTTAAATATTAATTAATTGTTCTATTTTGTTTTGTGGGCGACAAATTGCAACGCAAATTAAAGATCGATCGCATTATCTTTAGCACTGATTAGTCAAGTGTATTGATCTTACTCTCTTACTCTCTGACTGCTCTTTCTTTTATTTGCGTTGCTTGCATTGGGCAGAGTTAAATTGTTGTTTTGTTTTCATATTGTGAAATTAAAAGAATTGTGCGTGATTTTAAATGGAATTTGAGTGGGGTTTTAGGGTAAGGTTATTATTTTATAATTAAAAATGGATATCTCTTCAAATAAAAATAAAGATTACACAAATGGGGATTGGGGATTGGGGATT
>JAWNBB010015243.1:0-12203 GCA_036325645.1 Balantidium ctenopharyngodoni
AATCCCCAATCCCCAATCCCCATTTTACATTTTTATCATTTCGTTTTATTTATTTTGAAAGTGGAATGCAAAATAAGAAGCATTCTATGAAAATAATTCATCATAATCTTAAAAGCTCAACTGAGAGAGAAAAAAAAATATGCTTTCAAATAAAATATCAGCCTTCTAAATCATAAGCAACTGAAATGTTAATTCAATTCTATGTAAAACCATATCAATTGGACAATTCAACATCACCGACAACACAACTCAAGAGAAGAAACGAGTCAATTTGAAATAAGCAAACAATACATATTGAAACCAATTTCCTCTTTGTATAATGAATCTCATCTTATTCATATCTTCATTATTTAATATTATTAAATTAAACATTTTATTATTTAACATATGGAAATAACTTTATGACACTACTCAAATTTCATTTCGGGGTGGAAAGAATCAAAGTTCACAATATCAAAGGATGAATTAGAGTACCATCCTGTAAGCAACACTTCTTCGGTCACAAAGTACCATTTATCACATTGATGATTTGGTTGATTTAACAAAGACGAAAATAATAAAACCGGGTTCATTATCCCGAAAAAAAATAAAGAAATTATTTATTTATTGCCTGCATCTCCCAGTGAACCCAGTGCTAATCAGCAATTTTTATTGTTCGCAAACTATTACAACTGATGTTCTTTAGTGTGAGACAGCAACATCAGAGCGTTTAAATTTTTATCGAAGGAGAAATACGCTTTGAACACAAAGGAAATGTTTTTAAATCTTAAATGATACACATTAGACACGTATTATAAAGAACTATCGGATAATATCAAAGGCAATCGCTTAATAGCAAGGAGTATAATCGATGCGTTAAAGAAAAAGGGAGACTATGATAAACTTAAAGCGATGCTGCAATGGAAGGATCAGACTGATATTGTTACTGATTGAGATAACGACGTCGAAAGCATTTTTTATAATAAAACGTATGTTTGGAATCAAGGAAATGAAAAGGGTGTTGCCGAGAGCATTAGTGGAATAAACAATGGTAGCTCTAATAACGGGACCGTTGAAAGCGGAGCAAAGATATGAAAATATAATTTAAATAAGATCGATAATATCCGTGAATACAGTAACTCGTTAACCCGGATACTCATTGAACTAAGGAGAACAATACATGAACGGTTCCTGACATCTCCCTATTGTCCTAACGTTAAATACAAAGACATAACTGAAGAAATATCGTCTCAATATAACAAAAATGATATCTACTCTCGTTGACTCTTCGCGAAATGCGGGAACAAGGAGTGACCCGAAATACAATCGAATAACAATTCATTATGAGCAAGCTACGAAACGGTAAAATCCAAACACGTTGATTGACTGGACAAATTAAAGGAGTTCATCGAGTCGAGGAATTCCCAAATTTACATCTGTTTTAAGTGCTCTAATATTTGAACTTATTCACTTGAAAAAGAGAATTCGACATGTGGATTCGATAAAAACTGCACAAGTCTGTCTAATTTTCATTGTAAAAGATGCGATATTTCTTTCTGTTCATATTGTATTTCCTTTCCGAAGTCATTGCTTTGCTTATGAGGACATAGTCTAACACCGAAATACATACCTAATGATTTAAATACGGATAATCCGATATGCTGTAAATGTGATAAAGAGATACAGTCGGAACGGTATCTCTATCATTGCAGCCAATGTAACAACACAAATTGATGCCCTTCTTGCCATGATAAACATGCGGATCTTAATCTCCGCAATGACTACAACTGTAGCTGTGGGAAAATAATTTATTGGAAACGAGGCGTTTACCGTGTTTGTGCAGCTTGTAAACAAAAGAAAAAATGTCACTGGTTTTGCTGATTTTGCCAAGTTAATTATTGTGCACATTGTCTACCGACCACGCCAAAGTTCTGCGGAGGGGAGCATCAAATGGAGGATATCAATTTAAATTGACTTCTAATAAAAAATAAAGGAAAGGACCGGCACCAAGGAAAAAGTAAACACACAAATAAGAAAGTTATGGATATTATCAACGGTTTTAATTTCTTGAACAACGCTTCATGTGATATTTGCGAAAATAATAAATGCACATTTAAATACAGCATATGCTATCGATGCAACTACATCAAATGCAACGAATGCTCTCGAGGTAAGACAATCAGCAACGCCGACAAAAAATAAATCTGAATATTAACACATAATATTTGCCTATGAAGCCAACCCTGGTTCCTTCCTTATTAAAACTCGCAGAAATAACATATATAAAGTATTGTAAAATATTAATTTAATTACCTAAAATTATTAATCCATGATGAAGAAGAAATCAAATTCCCACCACACACTAAAACCGAAGAGCAGCGGGGGATGACCGCAGCGTCCAACGATTAAAAAGCATAAAATAACATCTCATTGCTTTAACCAATGTGTCGAGTGGAAACTAGTAATATCATATAGTCATAACAAGACAAGTTACGCGATTGTAAATAAAAAATATATCTAACCTTATATAATCTAGTCTCTCCAAGGTAAAAGCTTATTTTTTAAAACCCTGGAAAAGAGCATTTTAAACATTCTTCAAGACAAGTCGAATATGTTTACCTCAAGTACACAGAATAACTCCGCAAAGCAAAGGCTTGGCCTATCCTCGTTCAGCGACTTATCCTATTCCCAGTTTTCAAAAGAGCAACAAGACTCAAACGAGATTTGAAATATAAAATTCCCAATCAACAATAAAGAATTCAACTACATGATAATAGATTCCAACCTTGGGATCAAGGAGAACCTTAGCAATATTTTCATCCTCGAATTCGATTTAATGGCTAATAATAAAGAGCAACTCAAGAACTTCAGGGAGATCAATAATGATAATGTCGATCGAGAAACCTGATTCATCTTAAACGGCTACTTGCATGACACGCCCTGATTTTCAAGCGAGTTGAAGTTTTCCGTAGAAACGAGGAAGTTCATCAAGAGTATACAATTCAAACTCGAAACATATAAAAATGAACTCATCCAGCAGAAGAAATTGAATAGTAATTTTCATCATATGATCAACACGAAAAATAATTGACACGCGAAGGTTCTTTCGAACACAAATTTAGGAATTGAGTTCACGAAGCCGCACTTGTACGTATCTTTTTAATTTACCCTTTTTATATTTAATATTCTTTATACTTTATAGCGATATTCAACAGCCGGAAAAACTGTACACGAACTTCAATTCAGTGGTGAACTCGAATATAAGTCTATCGAAAATATTTTTGGAAGTGTGTATCCCCAAGATATTCCTAAATACCACTGTAACGAATGATATTCTTAAGAGTTCGCAGAACACGCAGCAGTGTAAGAAAATCAACGATATTAAAATGGATAATTTCCATTTCACAAACTCAATGCAAGCGGATAAAACATGATCAAATAACGCCTCGACAGCTTCAAATTACCCTGCTTCAAAGGGTGGGAAAGATAAACCTATAAAGATACCTCCATTACAAGTGAGCGATTTCCAAAAATTGAAGGAACAAAAGTTCAACTCTCCGAATACAAACGATAGTTTTTTAAGGAGTTTAAAGCATAATCCTAGTAATTATGGCTCTCATCCCAATTATTTATCTCCTGATTATATGCAAATGACCCATCCCACGATATACGGAGTGAATAATAATTGAAGCTCGATCAACACGACAACGAACTCAAGTTCAATTTATTTTTCACCCAATTACCGAAATGTTCATTATTCACCGAATAATCTCTCTTACATCAGCGAACAAAAGAGGAATCGCAATTATTTACAAGCAATTAACCCGTTCATCCCTCCGATTAAAACAATTGAACTAAATAATAATATGCCTCCCCGGAGATTGTCCGAGAACACTTACGAGAAAATGAGGGAAGGACCTTTGTCGAATTACAGTGTGCATAGTTCGAGAAGTAATATTCAGTATACACAGTATAATTATTTTAACACGAATACAAATAACAACTGATCAATGAGAAGCTACTGTGATGACTATAGTCAATACTCGGGTGTTTTCGGAAACGGCTATGTAAGCCCGCGAGTTCTTGGGAATTTCCAGTTCGGACTTGATGGGAACGGGGGGATACCCACGATACATAAAAAGATAATGGATTGGGAGAAAATGAACAATAATGTCATTAATAGTAATAGTAATAATATTAACCCAGATAATAAAGTCGACGAAAAGGGGAGAGTGCCCTATCTTAATATAAATAGCAATGACAATAAAAACATGGACGAGTTTATTCATTATTACGAAGGACTCTGCAATTTCTTGATTTTCCTCAGAACGAGCACTCCTTGCGTATGCAAGAGCCGAATAGAACAGTTTGTAAGTCTTACACCTTTATTCAACTATATAAACATATATCCTTATATAGACTAATATCAACTTATCAACGTTCTTCAAATCATTTTCCCACACTTCCTGATTCGGGCTAAAGGTGAACTATTACAACTCATCGCGTACGTTCATAATCATATCTCATTTCGACTTATTATAAACTTTAGATAAAGCATTGATACAATCCATCTACTCTCCTTCGCTCTCTTCACTTGAAATCTCGATTACAAATACAAAACTGATTTTAGAGATAATCGACAACCTGATCCTCAAGAAACGATGCAATAAAAACATTAAACAACTCATCATCGACTACAGCAACAATGCACTTGCTCAAGACATCATCAACAAATATTCAATTTTAGAATACTCTTTAAGTGAGAAAACATCCTGTTTAAAAGTGATAATCAAAGATTGATCGCGTTGATCAATCAACTACTACGAGAACAAACCGCCACACTGACGCGATATTTTTATCAATACAATAACCGAGATCAAGGGCTATCTCAGTAGTTTTCTCGAAATAAATATAAAGAAATTATGCTCAGGTTCATGGTTTAGTATCCTTTGGTACCCAGTTAAATCAAATAACTCCAATTACATCCAGTCTTCATTTTTGACGTACTATCAATTCAAGTTCAGCGAAGAGAGCTTCGGAAAGGAAACGAAATATACTGAAGTGCCTGTCATTGGGGTACTTCCTATTAAACTTAATCATATTTATTATTGAGAAACTATAAGCAAAAGTAAAAGTAAAGGGTATGATAATAATATTTGACAAAGCTCAGTGCAAAATGTCACTAATATGGTCTGACAAAACGCATATATGAATTCGGAGGATGTGGAGTTTTATTATAAAAACAATTAATTAATTTGGCGTTTGATATAATATAATATATCGTTAAGGATATTAAAGAAGAAATACTATCTACTACTTTTATTTTTATTTGAGTTTATTATTCGGATTTAGGTATCATAGGAAAGAAGTACTTCAGTGGAGTAATGAGATGTGGCAAGGGGAAAAGGAAAAGGAAAAGGAAACGGGAATACAATTTGACGTTCCTTAATGAAGACAATTATTTTTGATGATACTAATAGCAATTGAAACTGGCAGTTATAATTGTGTCTACATAAAAAGCGCTGTGATGTATTTTAGTTTAAAGTTAATTTCAAATCTGTTTGAATGCACGACATGTCAAGTAAATAAACTACTATTAAATTCTACTCAAGTTATATATTGTGTTATATAATAAAATAAAATAAAATAATAATAATAATAATTATTATTTTTTCCTATTGTCTTCTATTACTTAAAACAAAAATAGTTTATCATTTCCAATTTAAAATGGATTTCGGTAAAGTTAATGCAATGGGTGATATCGGTAATTTTGATGACTTTTTGAAGCAACTTGGGAAGAAACAAGATTCTCCCGGGAAAGATCATCAAAATTGAGATGATGAACTTAATGAACTTGAGAAGGAAATTCTTGGCGACAATAAAGAACAAGGAGTGTGAAAGGAGAAAGTAAATACCGCAGATGAAGAAATCGAGGATAAAATGGATAAAGATGAACTCGATAACTGAAGTAACCTCGACGAAAAAGGCATCGAGGATGAAGATGGAAGTAAGAAGCAGAGACAAAAACCAACCAAAGAATCAAATGAAAAAAAGAACGACTCCGATCTAGAATTAGATCAATGAGAAGACGAACCAGATGAGGTTGAACTCGATGATGGGGGACCGGAGAATTTAAAAGACATGACAAAGGTAAAGCCCAATGATAATACAATCCCCGCGAAAAGCGCAGAAAAAGAAACGAAAAAGGAAAAGGAAAAACCGATCGACATTTATTTACCGAACACCGAGAAATTTTACCATAACCTTAAACATATGAAATCAATCGGTACGTGAACCCAAGAGAAGGCTGAATGTGAAGGGATAATTAATTATAAAAAGGAAAATGATTTCGAATACGATGACTGGCAGACGAAGATAACACTAATCGATATTGAAATCAATAAAATCACTAATTTTATACAGAATGGCGTATTGAATTTAGATGAATATAAGAACATGATAGGGGAACAATGAGCGATTGAAAACAAATTATTAACATTTTCTCAAACTGATAAAAAGCTACAGCCTTTCGAGGCAGAAGCCCTTACAAGAAGAATCAATAAAAGGATTGAAATTATCAACGATGAAATTAATCAACAAATCAATGAAGATGAATGTGAAGGTGAAGGTGAAGGTGAAGGAGAAGGAAACCCGGATTGAGAAGGCGTAAAACAAGAAGACGAAAAAGTGGAACAGAAAACTGAAGAAATACCAAGTCATAAAGAAACGGAATCAATTATAAACCATCAAAACGTTGAAAAGAAAGAAGAGCAAGTTAAAACGGAACCCATTGAAGTTCAAGTCGACAAGGATTTACTTGAAAAAGTGCAACAACGGTTCAATGATTATAAGATCGCAATAGAATACTTCAAAATCAATAGCTGAGATGACCAACTGAAAGATGCGATATTAAAAGCAAAGGAAATATTAGCAAAGAAAAGGGAAATCGAGGCTGGAAATCCAAATGGCATTGACGAAGTCGATTTGCCACTCCCGATCACACAGGAATATATTTACGGATACACAAACCAAGAGAGAATAGAAAAATATAAAGTAATCCTCACCGAATGAATCAATGAAAGAAAAGCTCTCAGAGATCAAATGACGCAGATAACCGATAAATTAAAGTGATTAAGCAAAAGAGAGTTTAAAAAGGTGGAAGAAGTCACGAAAAAGGACTTGAATGAAAAAAAATCAAAAATCGAAAAATGAGATAAAATTATAAATATCATAATGGAAGACGCTAAAGACCCCTGGAGACCTGCGCCATTATTTTCGAAAGTAATTGAAGAGGAAAAAATCGAGAAAATCAACGATAAAATTCCGGAAGACACTATCTCCATAAGAGTCGGGAGTACAACATATGATAAAACTGGGATCTATTTGTATATGGTTTGAAAGTATTCTGAGCAAACGAAAATCCAAAATGTGTACCTGTCTCAAAATCCGAAAGTGTTTGATCAGACGTTTCAATGGACGTTTCAGAAGAACGAATGGAAGTTGTTGCATCGGAAAGAAATTGAAGTGCAGATATACAGGAAGAAGTAAGGTTTTTGATTAATTTTTTTTAATTATAGTTGGTATAATCCGTTCAGCTCTCAGCTAAAAGGGTCTTTCAAAATAAAGTGAAGCCCTTGACGGGCAACTGGGACATTAAAAGATAACTTCAAGGTTCAAATTGAAAGTGAAACAGTAAAACCTACCGTTGAGATAGAGATTAACCTTCGGGAACCATTCTACGAAAAAGAGTATACAGTGAAGACTAAAGAAGTTTACAAGTTAACTAAGAAATTTACTTCGTATAAAGATGTTGCGATGCCTTCAACAATTACACAATCGATTCCAGTTTCACCATCCACCTCTCAAGCACCTGCACAAAAAGAGGAAAAGGGAGTGAAGTCAACAAACCCGTCGCAAAAGCCAGTTCAAAAAGTGGAACCAACAGAGCCAAAGCAAAAGAAGGAACATATTGATAAATCCCAATTCAGCGAAGACGAATTAAACGATCCAGATGTAAACTCAAATCTGAAATCAGTTCGAGTGTTAGAATACAAAATGAAAGAATGAGATGATAAAATAAAAAAAATAGACGGTCGAGTGCCGAAAGACCTGAGACAGAAGTTTCTAACATTGAAATGCCAGAAAACAACTCTTGAAGGAATGCTTGGAGATGGTTTAACTCCACAAGATTATTTGGAAATGATGAAAACACAATGGAATCATGATAAATTACTTATGAATTATTTCGAACAGGAAGGTGAGTCCGAGAAATGAAGCAGAGTGAAAGCTCGACTCGTGATATTGATGAAGGAAATTGATGAAACGGATAAATATATTAAAACTCAAAAATAAGTAAAAGATAAATTATATATATATTTCTTATTAAATTAATATTACAAACAATGACAAGTTACTTGTCACGACAATTAACCTTTTGTGGTGTGATTCCCTGGAGAACAGGGAAGGAGGAGTAACCGGATAAATCACAAAGATGATCAAATACTCTTTTCAGTAATAACCGCCTTTTCCAACTCTTTTCATTTGTAAAAGTAATTTCTTTGTATCTCTTTTATTATATATATACTATAAAATGCGATATATATGCCTATATTTTCTAAACTATATAAAAACTAATTATTCAAGATGGAATGTACAATTTCACCATCACGGGAAGACTATTAATACTACTCACTATTGCATAACATAATAGAATATGACACGCTTTTATATCTAACCATCTTATTATGTATAATCATCATTTACATTAATTTCGCCTTTTTGGTTGTGTCAACTATAATTTTCCTATATTCAAACTCCTTTTGATAAGCGAGCTCCTCATGTATAGCACGATTAGAAATTCCATCAAAATCCCCTTCTTTATCCTCTCAATTCCTGTCACAAGTTACACCGTTATTTAGATCCGAGTTCATCCACTCTGATTTTCAGATCTGTTCAGTATTAAACCGTTCCCAAGAGTCGTACGCTAGTCAATTCACAATTCACTCTTTCAGTGATTTTTCTAAATTCAAACTCTGTGGGAACATCTTCCAAAACCCTTGATAATCACCTTGTATTATATGTTTATAATGGTAATCCGAGAAGCTCGGCATGTTGAACGGCTTCGTACCAATGCATAGTATAAATAAAATCACTCCAAGAGCAAAACAATCGTTCTTCACAGCGTTAAACCCTTTCGTTGCAGTATTATTTATATCAGGGCTTGCATAACATCTCGTGCCCTTCCAGTTATGTAAAATAGCATTGTTAGCATAGCTGAAGGAAGAATATCCAAAGTCAATTCATTTAATATCGAAATCATTGTCTAATAAAATATTTTCTCATTTAATGTCATTATGATAAATCGCGTTTTCATGACAATAATGAACAGTTGAAACAATTTTAAAAAATATTTGTTTGGCTATTGGACTGGGAAACCCTTGCTTCAGTATAGAAATGTAATCGAATAACTCTCCATTTTCGAAGTAATCAAACACTTCAAATTTCACAGTATCAGCGTGAAAATAAATGTCAGGGAGTGTGTTGCTATTGCTTGCAGTTTCGAATGAAGCCTCTCATGTTCCTTCACCGTAGTTGATTCACCTTCAAATATTGGCATGATTGCATTTACGTAAAATTGATATTTCGTTATTGAAGGACTCGTCTTCTTTTGGAAAGTAAATTTTAAGCGCCAGTTCAAGGTGGTTTTGCGAGATGCATCGATAAACAAAAGATGTCGCGCCTTCTCCAATCACCGAAATGAGATAGTATGTTTCATTTGCTTTCGATGTTAGGGTTGCGAAGTAGGGATCTATTTCCATTTATCGTTTTTTATTTGTTATATTTGAGAATTCAGGATTAATAGTGAGAAATAATTATTAAATATTCGTATAAACTTAATCGTTTGAATTAAAATAAGAATTGGGATTAACTCGAATAGTTAAGTGAGGTCAAGTGAATTATCAAAATTAATATTTTTATTTTGTTATTTTGTTATTTACCTCGTCTATTCGGGGCGTATCTCCCTCGATTAGGAGTCGTTGTATTTCCACGCCCTCCTCGGTGATTAGATCCTCCTCGAATGTTATTGTTATTATTACTGCTATTTCCACGATCATCCCGCTTTTTACTTAAGAAATCCGCTTTGTTTTCCTCTGTTCTTTTTGCATTTTCGATATCTGATAGTAGTTTATCTTCGAAATTAATACCCGAAATATTGTTTCCCCGAATGAAAATTTCGTTGGATTTGTAAAATTTTGAACCGTTGCTATTGGTGTATACGGCATCTTTTATTTTCAGATTCATGTAAACATCAACTTGTTCGAGAACTCCGTTTATATTATCGCCATTTTTAATCTGAACTCAGATCTTTCTTCCTTTCGCTCCTTTTAATCAATCGCAAGGTAACATTATTTAATAATTATAATCAAAATGGATTATTTTATTTGATTACATTTGAATAGATAATCAAATTTAACTGATTTAGACGTGGACACGCTCTATGATATTAATTAAGTTTGGTACATGAATATTTTAATTTCGATATTGTGTATTGATTACAACAGTGTTCTTTTAATTTCGAATCTTTTGTTCAAGTTAACGAGTTTTATACATAAATAATGCAGTGAACAATATTCTTGCGATCATGATCAGGTGGTCTTCTCCAGATAAGACAAGCTCGAATTAGAGAAATTATTTTAAAAATGAGATAATAAAAGAATAGTAAACAAATATAATTTCCCATTTTTATTTAAGGGAAATAATTGTAACATATTCCTATTTTTTTATTCGTCAATCAATACGATAAAACTTAATTTATTAAAATAAAAGTAACATTGTAACAATTATCAATATCCTTAATCACCAGTTTCTTTTACAAACATTAACTAACTCCTTATTTTTCTCTCATTTAACTAACTAATAAAATAAAAATTTACTGCACATACCAAAGCATATCCCTTTATGTTAAATATATCATAGTAGAGTCATCCCTAAGGTTTTCAACCTCTTCCTATTTAGTCAGACAGCTTCATTACAAATACATTTTGCTTTTACGAAATGTTGCAATTGTTAGATATTTACATGTTATTATCTGATATTGGTATTTATTGTCAGTTTATTAAACAATAATAAATAACATGTACCAGTCAGAAAACTCATTCCAAAATGGAGGTCGATACCCAAATAATTATAATGAAGCGAATAAAAACGGATATTATGAAGAACTCGAGAGAGGAAATGGAAATGACGTTGAAAACGAAGTAAAATATAATGACATGGCGAGAATGGGATTTATTCGAAAAGTTTATGGAATACTTGTTACTCAGCTTGTCATTACCTTTGGGCTTACTCTGATTTCCCTTTTCGATTCGTATCGTTCCTTCCTGAGATCTAATCTTTCCAATTCTCTTTCAATTATTGCGTGAATTGGATTATTCGTCTTTTCAATTCCTTGAGTGTGCTGTAAAAAGGTAGGGAGATCAGTTCCGATAAATTATATCCTTTTATTCTGATTTACCCTTTGTCAGAGTTATCTGCTACAGCTTATCTGCACGGAATATGATCAATCATTAGTTTTAATCGCTCTGGGATTAACGTTGGGTGCAACTATAGCATGAACTGTATATGCCTGTACAACAAAGACCGATTATTCATATTGCGGTGGATTATTGTTCGCTATTCTATTTCTGATGTCTTTCGGCGGATTCCTTTTGTGGATCTTTAGAGCGCATTCCGTTTTCACAAGTATTCCTTGGTGCTGACTGGGAATTCTTCTTTATTCTTTTTACTTAATATACGACACTCAATTAATTTTAGGGAAATTCGGGCGTGAATACTCAATCGATGATTACGTCATTGCGGCGATGAACGTTTATCTCGACATAATAAATCTGTTCATTTATATATTAAGAATTCTTAAAAGGAAATAAGGGAGGACTCAGCGATTGGTGATTGTATATTTAAAGAATACCGGAGATAAGTAGAATAATATGAAACTTAGTTAATAGTTTAAAAAAATTAAATATTATTAAATAGCGACGCTTTTACTTTGTTATTCATTAATTGTTTGAGATTGCTATTTTTTTGCTTGTTACATATTCTATTCCAATTCAGTGTTTGTGTTTGTGTTATTGTTATGCAAATCAGTAATATTATATTTATTGAGATCAATAAGTAACTGTATTTAATGCATTGAAAGCATTATTGGGGATTGGGGATTGGGGATT
>JAWNBB010015255.1:0-16617 GCA_036325645.1 Balantidium ctenopharyngodoni
GGGGATTGGGGATTGGGGATTGGGCCCAATCCCCAATCCCCAATCCCCATTGCAACTAAAATCCTCAATCTTAGTTTTTATACAACAAATAATAGAAATAAGTTTCACCTATAATAACAAGGACTTAAAGGAAAATACAAAGTAAAAGATTAATGAAAAAAAATTAACCGAAACCTTTCGAAAGATATATAAACGCTTTTTCTCACATAATCTATCATTGTATAAGGCGAAAACTTAAACCTCACAGCAAAAGTCAACAAATAAAAACAAACATTAGAAACAGCATGCAGCTTACTGTCTTTTCAGATCAAACAGTGATATTTTTTTTTATGTATCACCCTAATACATAAGGAAATAAAACTGTAAAACCAAAAAACTGAATTCCTTTTTATACGTGGTTCAATTCATAAAATGATTATTTTGCTTGCATAATAATAGAAAAGGACCAATATATGTATGATAATACAAGGATAGGGCTATACGCAAAAGGTAAAAAATCTTAAAGAATAATAAAAATAATTATTTTTAAAAAATCAAATACTCTAACTCAATGAAATTAAGCCATAATAAAATATCCTATCTAAATAACAGAAATCATTAAATATTCATGTTTGAGCTGAGTATATTAACAAATCATTCAATTAATTCCTCTTAATTTAATCTATGTTTAAATCATATTTTTAATTCCCGCATTTCGTGATCTTGTGTTTCGTTGTTAATTTAATCAAATTATGATCATAAATAAATCACTATCTCAACCTCTTCAATTTATAAGAAATAATCCCCAAAATATCCAGCCCTCCGATAAAAGAAAGATACTCCCTTCCACCAAAAATATCAATTTAGAGTTTTAATTCAATTGTTAGATTTAAATGTGTATTTATAACACAATAATTATTTACGATAATTGTCATAGTTCGTGTTATCATCACCAAACACGATACTACTCTTTCCACCGGGATTTTGGCTTATTTTGACGTTGGTATGCACGCCTTGCTGACTTGGTTTGTTGTTGAAATTGGGATTCTGATTCTGAGATTTATCTTCAAATCTCTTTCGTCCATATTTAGGAGCGGAATCTTTGGCTGGTTCTTCAGACCATCCTAAACTGAAATTACTTTTTCCACCTGGAGGATTAATGGTCTTGATTGAAGTGTGTCCGCTTTTTCCAAATTGGTCGATATAAACAGCGTTGATGTTCTGACTCTCCATTTTCACTTTGTTTTCAAATTATTTGGAAATATGAATTATTTACGTTTAAATATCCCGATTAATTATTATTCTTATTGGAAGTCCCAAGTAAATGTAAAATAATAAACTGCTTCCTTAATTGGATTTAAGGGCTTATTTGATTGTTGTTTAATTTTAAAATAATGTTTACTCGATATTTTAAGTGTTTATTGATAAAATGAACTTGAAAATATAATTGAATATAACATGTCATATATAGATGCTATTCATACTGCTTTAGAATAATTATTCTTTTATTGTTGTGATATGAAGTGACATAGAATAGGATCACATGGGAAATTATAATTTGGAAAGGAATTTTTGTTGAATTAATGTGAATTCTTATTGTTGTGATCCTTGTTGTAGAGTAGAAAGAATAGTTGAAGTAGTTGACTCGAAACGAAATAATTGCCTTGTCGTAGTTTTACTTAAAATATGCGATTGCTCATTGTTCTTTTGTAATCAAAAACAGATTTAGAAAATCAATATCAAATGCTTTGTTTAATTATTCTCAGATCAGTTATTAGTTGTTCATGTTTATCATGAGGTAATCCTGTAATCATTAAACTATCGACTTCATCTTAAATCTTTAATGTCATCGTATGTAAACAATAAAACCCCCAAAAAACAAATTCTCTTAAATCTTGCTCTAACTCAAGAATTAAACATCAAAATCTACCGTAAACATAATAAAATGTTCATTAATGTCTTATCTCACTTATTGACATAAAAAGATAATTCATTTCACCATTCGGTGATATGCTCAGATGGAATATCTTTTTCATATTTCTTGAATAGACTAACTATACATGTTAAAGATTTATAATAAGAATAGTCTGAATAATAATATCACCCTCTTTGTAATTCCCAACGTAAGTTCATATCAATAAATATACATTTTTTAATTACATTAAAAAATGAACTATCCCATCCTGAGCATTGATGAGTTCACAATCTCAGTCAAGAAAAATCAAAAGCAAATTCCCTCCTGGTTTAACATCAACACTAAACACAACTATCTCGTTTGACTTTACAAGTGATTTTATTTGCTGAGTATGATCATAATAATAATCCAAATAACTTTAATATTAATCACCTCTTCCGAAAACAATTCCCTTTCTAATCAAATCAAAATTCTTTCCTCTAAAGCTAAGGAATGAGAAATATCAAAAGATATTTTATTGTCAAAGTTTGATGAAATTAAGACCACCGAAGAGGTGTACCTTACTTCAATATCCCTCACAAGAGAAGACTTGAATAAACAAGAAAAAGTGTTAAGCACTTTAACAGAAAAAGAAACCGAGGAAAAGATTAAAGACGAAAATATAAAATATAAAACCTTTTCTAAAGCGTATAACCCTTATATTAGATTCCCTCGAATCCCAGGATTTCACATGCCGATAGACGGAATATAAATTTAAAAATTCATTTAATTAAATAATATAAGTAAAAACAAATATGGTTGTTGGTATGATGGGATCGGATAGGCACAAATAGAGTAAAGGTGAAAACGTTTAAAAGCATGAGGAAGGAAGGATTAATAGTTAAAGAACAAAACAGTTGGATTGCTATATCGAAATGAAGTATGGTAAAACACTAAATGAATGAAGTGTTGATATTTGGAGGGATAGTACTGTTTGCGACAGAGACTAAAATAAGGATATTATCATGGTCTTCGGATTTCCAATTGAAAAGTATGGAGATAAATTAAAAATGTTTTAAAGTGATGCGATGATAATTTTATATCAGACACAAATTATTCCAGCAGGATATGTCAGACTCCTCTCTTGAAATAGTATTCTAGTAGAATATACCATGATACCATGAAATCAAAAATAGATTATAATATCACTTTCTTGTTTTATTAAAAACATTATTAAGAATTATAATAAAAGCTAAACAAGAGGAAGCAATGATCGAGGAAATGCTAAATTATATAAAAGAAAATCTTGTATTGTTGAGTTGGATGGCATTGTATTATATTCTTTTATTTTGTATATTTTATCGTTTTAGTTCATCATAATCATCCAGAATTCATTTGGAATTTCGGTTCAATCATTCCAGTACTGATTAAAATTGCAGCCTTGTGAGACAATAAACAAATATTTGTAAGATTTGAGATTGATTTGTGAATATCACGGAACAATACTATTGTGTTTTGATATTATATGTTTCAGAAAATCGATTCCTTCGAATACCATTTCATCAACTGAGCATTGGCAGCGAGGTCAATCTATTATCCACATCCGCTTAATTTAAGTGCTGTCTTTAGCATTCTGATGATAGATCCCATCCTTCAAAGAATTTTTTAATTATCTCATTGAATTTTAATTTTTTTAGTTTAACAACAGCTCTTCTTGATATTCTTTCTCCTATCATTTCCTTTGTTTTCATTCTCATCATAATTCCCCTTCAAGACCTAAGTTTATTCCATTAAAAAAACACAACTTCATAACCTTAAATAAATCGATCAACCTCGTTTTATTTCTTAATCTACAATTGATTCATGACTTTAACGTTCCGATTTTTTTTATATTTTTTATTATTTTAATCGAGATTTTTCTTTAGATCATTATCGTAAATAATATTATTTTTACGCAATGTACAAATCTTCGAAACTACGAAATCACAAGGAAAAGCCGATAACAGTTAATCTTTCCACTTCTTGCGATACTAAACAAATCACCGAAACAACAATAATTTCACATAACTTAAATTCCAACCAAAACACAACAGAATCGTCCTTTTCAAATTCAAACACCAAAAAGAAAAAACTTCGGAAAATACAAACACTAAACCCATTAATCGGGAGAGACAACAGCAACAGTAAAAACCCTCTGCGGTGAGATATCATCAAAGAAACAATGAATAGTTACAAAATACCTTTGTCTAATACCAACAGTAAACGTTCTTCACTTGGTTCCTTTAAGTATCATAATAAAATGTCTACAATTCTCTCAATGTCAAACAAGAAACAAAATTGAAACCAAATTAATCTCCATAATCATCACAAATCTTCTGTGGGAAGCAGATCAACGGAGGTCAATAACAATCTTATTCCAAGTGTTAACGATTGACAAAAGAAATTAAAGATATACATGGAAACATCCCCTATCAACATTAGCGATGAAAGCTTGAAAAGGAAGCTTCATGTCTTAAAAGAACGAAGAAAGAAAACAGTGGTAACTGCCTTTAATCAAGCAAGAAACACAGGGAAAAAAACAATGAATAATAGTCAAATATTGAAAGTTGATGAAAACGATCCCGAGTATAATCAATTTTTGAACATGATCAACAACCCAAGTATTGGCGTTGAGGGGGTAAAAAAGAAATTTGGGAAATTCTTGAAAATTTGTAATACGAAGAATCATAATAATTTTCGCGATAACTATAATACTAAAACATTAAATTCAACGATGTTCGCCTTCCGTGTCAACAAGAACACTAATTCCAACTACGATCTCAGTAAGAAAAACAAGCTGACACAAGCAAGTCGTCTGAAATTAAAATGTAAATCAATTAACTGGTTCATGGAGCATCAAAAAGACTGACTCTCTCGGTGAATGGAACCGAAAATGCAAGAGCAAATTCTTCAACTCTGCCAGAAAAAGTCGAGGGAATTCGGTATCGGTTTAAATACGGAAGACTTTGCGAAATTTCTAATAAACAATAAAATCACAAAAGATCCTGAACTTATCCAAAAGCTTTTCTGGATCCTTGACGAAGATGGAAACAACGATTTATCTTACAGTGAATTTGCAAGTAGTATTGAAATGTTCCGAAAAACCACTCCTGAAGAAAAGATGCGCGCGTTCTTCAGGTGATGTGACGAAGATCATAGCAACACTGTATCAAGACAGGAGTTGTATAATTGATTAAAGCGTAATATTATCAACAAAGATGATATCCCCACGTTGAAAAAAGCAATAAATCACCTTTTCAGCCAATACGGTCCAAACGCAGAACTCACAATTGAAGAGTGACAAGAAGGGTTTCGAACAAATAAAAAACTGGAAACGCTAATCAATCGGAACATGATTGCAATTAAAGCAATTGATGGCATTATCGACGATGATATCCGAAAGGATTGATTTAAATTCAAAGCGGATCAAGATAACTATTTAAGGCAGTTGTTAATGGGATCAAATGGAATGACATGTCCACCCATGGAATTAAAATTCGAGAAAATGATAAACGGGTATATCACAAATAAAAACATCATCAACCACAACAAAAACTTAGCGAATACCATTAGCATTGAAGAGTCTGAAGAAGATGCAAAAACCCATTTGAAGGAAGATGACATCTTTAGCAAGGAAAAGGAGATTTGCGATTGAATAATGAACAGAAGGGTGAATCAAAAGGTGAACAATAATAAATAATACGGTTTCTTAAAACACAGAGATGATAATATTACTAATATCTTTAAATCAATATATGAGAAATAACGACTTATACTTATTAGTTCTGTTCAAGCTGAACAATCGAGTTCTTCTTTTTCTTACGTTTTCCTTTCTTCTTTGTCGTTGTTTCCTTGTTCAGCGCTTGGTTTGTTTCACAAATCCAAATCTCGTTGTTATTATTTTTGGAAAGATTTTCTTGATAAATAATATCTACATTATCTCGATTCTCATTATCATTATGATTGATTATATTTACAACAACATTTATGTTCATATTGTTACGACTAGAATCTTCTTTCTTTCTATTATTATTATCACTTTTGGGAACTCAGTTTTGCATTGGTCGAACCATAACTGCTTGAAGTTCCTTGAAGTTCTCTTCGCAATTTATGATGTTTCATTCAGTTACTTCTTCGCCGTACTCCCTAAATTTCATTCACTTTTCCACGATAATCTTTGGTAAATTGTGGATTTTATCTATTTTTCCTCTTTCGCATACCAACCGCTCTCAGGTAGTACTAATATTACTTAAAATTATAAACTCGAAAGCTCGCATACTCATATCGATCAAATAGCAAAACCCGCAAATAAAAACAACATTTCACCATAAAACTATTGATCCGAAAGATATTCGCATTGTACCGACTGAATTGTAATTAGTGGAAAAGTGCACCATTACAAGGAAACCGGCGAATGCGAGAAAGGTGATAACGGCGATAATAATCATATTTAGCCAGGTGTGGTACCTAGTGTAAATCAGTAAATTAAAGGATACTATTATTAGTATGTTCGTGAACAAATTCACACTAATGAACCAGATATCGGCCTGGTTTCCGTCTTGATCACATATAATCCCATTCAAACTGTATATGACCCAGTAATAGTTGATCGAGCAATGAAAAATGGCTTTTATGAGGTAAACCGAGAAATTTAACTCTGTAAATATCTTGTTCGATCTTGTTTCCTTGTACAAAAACGGTAACATTTTGGTGATTATTTTACCATCTGTGGGTTTGACATCAAAATCTAAACACGCTCTCGCGCCTCAAGGCATGGAAGTGAATAATCAATTAAATAGAGTTATGAACCAATCATCTATTATCGTCTGGCCGCTGAAATTATTAGAAAACCCGAATAGAAATTGCACTCATGTAAACACGAAATTCTTGTAGAAAAAATATCAAACGAGTTCACTGTTACGAATATAGCTTGTTCTCCCTTGAAAAAGAAGTCAACGATGCAAAATTTTGAACTCTCCAATTGCGTAGTCCCCCGATTGAACCGCTCTCATTCCTTCTTCTCCGTATATTCCAATACCAATATGAGCTTCCATTATCATCGATACATCGTTACCACCGTCTCCGATTGCCAAAGTCACTGCTTTTGGCTCATATTCCTTCATCATTTTCACTACTTGGGATTTTTGAAGAGGGGAAACCCGGCAACAAATAACCGCCACTGCATCTTTGGCGATGTCTAAGAATAGTTTTTGAATCTCACTGTTTTCGTTGATTGTTCAAAGTGCTTTCTCGTCAACGAGAATCCCGAACTGAGGCTTCGAAAGAGAAGGGTATTCTCCTTTGAATTTGTTGTATTCTTTCGCGAAATTTATTATTACCTGAGCTCGTTCATCGTGATTGATTATTTCTAAATATTCGTTCTTTTTAATTTCAATGCCCTCTATGTGGAAGGTTTTTCAATCCGCGTTTATTCAATTACAACTTCAACCAATATTATACGCTGTGTTCATTTTATCTCCTGTGAGCATCCATATCTTAATACCTGCTAAGCGTAGATCCAGGATTGTTTCAGGTACATTTTCCTGGAGTTTGTCTTCGACGATTGTCGCTCCGATTAAGTAAATATCTTTTTCAATAGTAGCGAGGACATCCGCAACCTTTTGGTCTTTAGAATCTCAATCTCAATTTGCTTTGTTTAACTCATCAGCGAAGACGTCGTACTCTCTTTGAGATAAGATTTTCATTCCGATAAATAATGTGCGATATCCTTGAGCGCTGAATTTGTTCACATATGATTTACATTGCTTTAATATTTCAGGACGGGTGTTCTTGCTTAGCCGTTCTTCGATTACCGAGTCTGCGCCTTTAATATAAAGCTTGTATATTCCTTTGTCTTTGACGATTATCGTCTCACGTTTTCTATCTGAGGTGAACTCGATTAATTGTCAACGTTCGAAATCCTTTTGATCACTTCCATTACCAAGCGTCAAACGCTTGATTGAGGATACTCCGCTTTCCACGAGTCTAAATCCTTGTATTCTTGCAGTTTTTACAAGCTCGATACTATCAGGGCTCATACCAATGTAATCTTCACTTCCATCTTCGTTTTTTTGGATCGTGCAATCATGGCACAATGCTCACGCTTGCCAGAACTCCTCGATCAATTGTGACGAGTTTTCCATATCAATACTTACTGAAGCATCTGCTGAACTTACGATTTTGAACCCTGGGTAAGTGGATTGATTCAGCCTTGTATCGTTAGTTTTCACGGAATTATACATTTGAAAGTTATCGAATGGAATTATTCCTTCATCATCTCTGAATTTAATTTCCTTTTCTGTTTGATCAGAGTCTCACCCGCGGAGGAACTGATAGCAAACGTCTCCAATAACACAGTATTTGAACATCATTTTATTACAGGTGAGTGTCCCTGTTTTATCACTGAAAATATAATTCACTAACCCTCATTCCTCATTTAGCGAAACGGAGTTCGGTTTAATAAACCTGTGTCGTACTTTCGAATACCCCTCTGCATCAATACTCATAAGCCACCCTTGAATCAATTTCACTACTTCAAGAGTGATAATTCATGATATCGGTATCATTGTATTTAACAGTAAAATATAAGTGAAATATGAAAGGAAGCTTTCAACAAAATAAGAGCTCTCGGTATAGGTTATTGACTTGTTTTTCATGAGGTTGTTAGTGAAGTACGGACCTCTCAGGATTGCGCACGTGATGCAAAGGATTGACTGGGCTATGAGTATGACAACTCAGGCTTTGTTCATTCATCTTTCAACCGAAGAATATTTAATTCGAGGTTTTTTCGCGTTTTTCATTATTTTACAATTATGCCCTGTATATATTACGATACCGATAATCCAACGTGTGTTTCTCAGCTTCGCACCCTTGAGTAAAAGCTGTTTCGCGTCTCAAGGAATATTATGGCGTTCTTGCGCATTGTTGATAACACCGACATTCTTGGTTTGCTTAGGGTTCCCATTATTGATTGAGAATGTTATGTTTAGTTTACCGTTTCATTGATATCATTCCGGATTCGGTGGATCGCATACTAAATGCCCTTCGCAAGTGAAGTCATCGCTTTTTTTTTCGTTGATGCAGAATTTTCCAGCGGTTTGCCTCGGAGATGTTTTAAGTTTCAACGTTTTCTCTCCATCTAAAGTTCCAGTTTCGATAAAGCAAATCCCTTCGGGAAGTTCCGAATCGATTAAAACTAAATCTGCGGGAAATGTACAATCTTGTTTAACTTCAACTATCTCTCCGATTTTTAAATTCCCACTTTGTGTCTGTTTCCATTTTCCGTTTCTGTAAACTTCCGCGGGTTCGCTATTTTGTTCCTTATCTCACTTCGCTCTTGAATAATCTTCGATTCCTTCGCGAATGAGCGACACTGATAACACAAACGCAATTGGTATTACTGCTGTTAATGGACCCAACGGTGAAATAATTGGAATACATTGTATAACCGCACATATTAAAAAGTAAACATTTGCTCAACGCATGAACTGGAAAAGTAGTCCCTTCGGAAGAAATGTGAAAACATTATATTTGGTTGTATCAATAAGGTTATCCTTAAAATGATAATCCCTAAAGTTTCGTTCATTGCTGTTCACATGGAACTGGTAGAGCTTACTTTTCTTTTTCTTTTCCTGATCTTTAACCTCGTTCTTGTCTTCTGATGAACGAATTCCTTCTTTCACAGAATCTCAAATTTCCTTTTCTGACTTGGATTTCATTACGAATAGATTTTGATTGTCTCATTTGATAGGACGATTCGTATTTTGGTTCCTATCCTCGAACAAGTCTTCATTATCAATTCATTCCATTTTCTGTTTTTGCGGAATTTCTTTGTTCTTCATAGCCTCGTTTTGCTCACCCGACTGATGGATTGTCTTACCTTTGTTCACTTGCGATCAGGGTTGGATTTCTATCATTTATTTTATTCTTTAATTATTTGTTATTTAACTTAAGATATAATAATGTATCTGTTATATAATAACAACAAAAGAAGAACAAAAATATTCACCTTTCTTATCGCGTTATTTAATGCAATTGCTCATTATGAGTGAGATGATATCACTCGAGCTCTTGGATTTTTCATTTAATATTCCCATAACTTATTTTACAATTCATACTTTGATCGTTTTTATCACCGAAGCTGTCGGGGAAACGACATCAAGAATAATGCTCCGATAAAAAATCATCGCATATGAAAACATCGTGATTCCCGAAGCAAAAAAACATCCCCGATCCTGTCCAATATGCCATTGTTTCTGGGGTTGATATTTTATAATATTCGTTAAAGTTTCATGAAAATAAAAATGCTTTCGGATCCACACGTTCAGCTTTTTTCGAGCTAACCTTCCTTTCCAAATATCACCCAAATATCGCTTCTGTTTTATCAGTATCATTTGTATAATTTTGTAGTTTCAATATCATTATTGTATTCGGATATGAGTATATGATCTTGCCTAGTTTGCCACCGGTATCGCCGTCTCTGGTTGCTTTGAATAATAATTGTAATTCAGATAAAAAAGTTTCTTTTAACTGGTATTGATCAGTAATAAAATTAAATATTTGTTCTAGTTGGCTCATGTTATCGAAGATTCCTGAATTTTTGATGGCAAACATGTTTGACACTTTAATCTCCAATTTCTTTTCTTCTTCCTTTAACTCATCAATTCGCTGAATATCTCTTTCGTTTACACTTGTTTTTTGTTTGAACTGTTCATTGTTGGAAGTGATTGATTTCTTAACCGTTTCAACAAGTTTTGCAATTTGATCTACCTTATTCGTTGTCTCGGCTAGGGTTAAAATATGATCATTATATGAATTAGATCAAGTCCTAAGTTCGGTCTTTTGAGCGTTTTGTATGATAATTCAAGAAATAAGGGTTATAATCGTAAAAGCAAATCAGACACCAAATAAAATGGAAATATAATTCGGTAAAGTGGCTTTTGTTTTTTTGTATTTGAAGATCAACTCTTGATTAGGGTTGAATGTGTCATCATTGTTTAAATTATTCATTTTATTATTTAATTGTTATTGTGATAAAAGATAATTATATTTATTATTTTCATTTAATTAAATATATAAATTAATCCGTTGAATGAAAGAAACTCAAGGCTAGAGGGGAAAATACTCCACCTTTGGAACGCATTGTTTGAAACTAGGTGCAGGAAAAGAACAAATTTTTAATTAGTTGGAAAAAAAGTTATCCAATTCGGCAAAGAAAAGAATTGAAGGGATAAAGCCCTAGATGAAGAGGATGGAAAAGAAAAATATGTTAAGGCGCGGAAACTCAAATCAAGAAAAAGTTGCAAATGCGTGAACAAAACCTACTTATAGTGTACATGTCTTCGTGTATTGATATCTTATGTTTTTCTCAATATTGTTAATATGTACAAACACTTAGTAAAGAATAGCCCATATCATCATCTCATTATATCATAGAACATTTTGATTATCTTCATCTATTCAATACAATCTCTGATAGATCTGGATTTATCGTTTTTCCAATTTGGATAAAACCTTAGAGTCGCTAAGACGGTGCTGCTTAAAACACCTTCGTTATAAGAAACGCTCAAGTGCATATCTTTGCGGTAAATATGAGTGGACATGATAACGATATCCTTTGGAACACTCTTTTTAATATCTAAATCATGTGAGCATTGATGCACTAATGATTAAAATGCTTGCCGAACTTCTTTCACCGAAGGAACCAAAACAAAAAGAAAACTAATCACAAAGAAAAATGAAGAGCAACTATTAATTATATGCTTATCTTACATTCCTAAAATAATAAAATCCAAATAGAAACAATAATAACTGTTGATCCTGTCATTGGGTAAACACTTGATACAAAGATTACTATGATGTCTATGTATTTTCAGGATGATGAAATTGATTGATAATAATAATTATTACAATAATATCAAGTACAACATCAACATCAACATAAATATAAATATAGTTTACATCGAATCTAATAAGAACCTTGTCCCAAGATCACTAGAATTCATAAAAACCAATTTCTGAGGAAGTAATTACCTTTAATTATCGAAAACAATTTGATATATTTCCAACTCTCTGATACTTCACATTGTGTTTCCATTTGTTAGTCGATTCCTTTCATGTGGATCATCGCTTTTCTTCCCGAAATTAGTCGGAAAGTACGATCAACTAAATGTATTTGTTAAAAAGTCATCGGCAATAAATAAATCGTTCTGTCCAAACGAGAAGAACATGTCCCGTCCGAACCAATATGGCAACCTTCCTTTTTTAATCATAAACATATCGTTAACATCTCAATTAAACAAAAACGCATTTTCATCATTTGTCATTGTATCTTCGATGATCTCTTTGTGTATGTATCCTCCATATATTTCCCGCTTTTTCCCCTGAAGAACAAATCATCAGTTCGATAAACCTGATATTACCTGAGATAATTTCCTTCCGTTATCACCATTTGTTCTTGCGTCATAAACCAATTTAACCGTCGGGTTTCGGTTGGAGGTGATATTCAAACTTATCTTAATAAATTTAATAATCCGTTTTAATTCTGATAGCGATGTAAAAATATTTGATTCTTCTTCGATAATATGAACAAACGCCAATTCTCTCTGAATCAAGTCATGTGTGTCCTCTGTCTTACTCATATCATTTGCTAATTTCGTAGAATATCAAAGAGATTCGTTGTACTGTCGGTTAAGACTATCTGAACGATCTTTGTTTTTATCTCAGTAGAGTGTAATATCTTGTAATTTCGAGGATATGGTTTTCAAGGATTGTTCATAATCTTTGACAGTGGTAACCATTGCGGTAATATCTGTATTTTGATAGTTCAGTATACCTAATCAAATAGTAAAGGTGATCACAGATGCCAGAACTCATACAGCAATCAATATAGTCCAAATTGTTGGAAATTCCTTTTTGGACTTGTATTTAATCAGGAGAGGGTTAGTATTAAAGTATGTTTGTTCAGGACTTGACATTAAATAAAATAATTATTTAATATTTTTATTTATTTAACTCGACTCGAATTTTCTCTATTTAATATTTGTATTTGTAATAATTTTATTTAGACTTTGTAATTAGATACATATTGTAATTGATCTAAGATGACTTCAAATCATTCTATTCTCGTTTTAAATTTGAATTTGTTCGCTTCTAACCTTTTGGGATATCCCAAGATGATATTCATTTATGTTGTTTTAAAACTTTTTTCTATCATTGGGAACTCGCGTTCATAGAAGTGACTGTCCATGTTTAGGTTTATTTTATTTAATGCATAAGTATTTTTTCTGTTCCACGTTTATCTGATAAGTTGGCAGCTTAAATAAGACAGGAGCACAAGGTCATTTCGATTACAACTGCTCCTTACTATCTCAATACCCATGCATTGGTGTAGTTCATAATGGTCAGAAGTTCATGAAGCATGTAAAGAATACCCCTTTCAATAATACCATTAAATTTCGAATCTAAACGGAAATCCTTTCCTTTATTGAATCGAGTGGAACGAGGGGAAGATTGGAATCTATTTGAGTTATCAGACAATAAAAAGAATTATTATTCAATCAAATTTTTTGAAATTGTTCGGTAAGAAAGATCGGTTTATTATTTTATAGTGAACAAATCAATATACATAAAGGTTATAATTTAATTAAATATGATATTATTATTTTAATTTATTTGAAGTTAATGGGTAACCAAACGCTTCCCGAAATCCAAATTACTAACTCAAACATTGACGATTTCAATATCCAGAATATGAATCACATTACAATCCCAGATATTATTAACATGGAGCAGACCAACCAGCAAAGTTTGAAATCATCAAGGGGAAAGCCCTCGAGAAGCATATGAAAGCAAAGAAAATCGACAAAAGCTAATAATATTAAAAACGAAAGTATTACAGAATATATTACAATGGTAAATAAACAGGTTAATTTCGTGGAGAATCCGGAAAGATTTTCAAAGGACTCCTCAAATAACAAAGAACTGGACTTGGAAGAAAATGAGGAGAATATTAACTTTATTGTCAAGCAGAAACAAAACCAAAACTTTGAAGATGAGGAATGAATCGATAAATGCTGAATCAAGCACTTCTTTATGAGAAGCTGAGAAAAGCAGGCACGAAAGCAGATTATCAAAGAAATGTCGTGAGTTGAAATACTTAAAAAGAAGTTCATTTTTCAACAGAATAGCCCTGGTGTATATTTTTATATTTTGAAAGAGGGAATGGCAGAACTGATTATTGATCGTAAAAAAATAAAACAATTTAAAAAAGGGGATAGCTTCGGTGAATGAGCTCTTTTACACGAGGCTCCACGTTCAGGCTCAGTTGTTGCTAAGACTAATTGCTGAGTTTGGACGTTGGAAAGGAAGAAATTTAGGAAAATAGTTCATTATATTAACAAGAAAAATTACGAAGAAAACAAAGCGTTCATTGATTGTATTCCTATTTGAGGAGGTATCGATGAGTCGCAAAAAACAATTTTATCGTCTTCTCTGTACAAAGAGTCCTTTGACAAAGGAAATTACATTGTGAAAAAGGGTGAACAAGCGAATTGCTGATACATAATCAAAGAAGGCGTTGTTGAGTGTACTAATGAGAACGAAATAATTCGTGATTGAAAGAAAGGTGATAACTTCGGGGAAAGAAGTATTTTAGTGGATACAACAAGAACAATGAATATCACCGCAAAAACACCTTGCGTATGCTATTCGATTTCAATTTCAACTTTGAAGAATATGCTTGGAGATAAGTTCAGAACCTATCTCTTCTTTAATTTCATGAAAACTTCATTCGCGACATCCAAATATTTTAGTTTGATAAATGCATTAGTAATTGAACAAATATTCCAATTCTTTGAGGCGATCAATATCGGGAAGAACAATGTAGCCTTTCCAATCGGTCATATCAAATCAAGTAAAATAGTCATAATCATCGATGGTTGTTTAAAAAACGGGAAAACACAAGAAATCGTAGCAACACGCGGACAACTTCTTTTCGAGAAAGATTTATTTACGTTATCGAATAAGAAAACAAAGTTCACTTTGCTTCCCGACCCGGACGTTCTGTTTGTCGAGGCTGATACGAAAAAAGTCCTCAACTATTTAGAAGCAAATAATTTCAAAGAAATAATGGATAAGTCTCAAATAATAGACACTTGAATAAAAGTAGACTTATTTAAAAACCTTCCTCGAAAGAAACTAAATATTATCACCTCATGAATTCGTGTTGAAAAGTACCGAGCGAATGAAACGATAATTTCAGAAGGAGATATGGCAAGTAATTTTTATATCGTTAAATCAGGAAGCGTTAATATTAGTGTTTATAATAAATATTTGCGAACACTTAATCAAAAGGAGTTCTTCGGTGAACGTGCATGATTAACCTCTGAACCGCGTTCCGCAACGGCAGTTGCAAAAGAAGATTGCGAATTGTATTCACTGTGTAAAAAGGACTTTTGAAGCAATATCGAAAGTAATATGGCTGAGTTTCTGGAGAATCGTTTAATACTACAAAACAATAAAATTGAACTTGAAGATTGATACTTTATCAAAGAGCTTGGGAAAGGGTATTATGGCAGTGTGTCTCTAGTGAAATGTACAAAGAATGCCTGCAAGTATGCAATTAAAGCTATACCCCTTCATCTCATCAACACTGAAAATCTGCACAATAACTGAGAGTTAGAAAAAGGAATTTGACTTCAAATAGATCATCCTTTCATTGTGAAGCTCGTGAAATGTCTAAAGGATAAACATAATATTTACTTCCTAATGGAATATGTGAAAGGTAGTGAATGATTCGATGTGATACGTGTGATCGGGTTGTTAAATAAATACCAAACACAGTTTTACGTGGCGTCAATGTTTCTTGCTATTAACTATTGACATGAACGACATTTTATTTACCGCGATCTCAAGCCAGAGAATATTATTGTTACTACTAACGGTTTTATAAAATGAATTGATTTTGGTACTGCGAAGGAAATCACTGACCGAGCAAGCACAATTATAGGCACACCTCATTATATGGCTCCTGAGGTAATATTAGGAGATGGATACTCTTTTCAAGTCGATTACTGGTCAATAGCAATTTGTATGTTTGAGTTCTGATGTGGATTAGTTCCCTTCGGAGATTCCGAAGAGGATCCAATGGATATTTATATTTCGATAATTAACAATCAAATTGTATTTCCCACATTTATTGAGGATAGAGAAGCTAAAAATTGATTGAAGCAACTGCTTTGCAAGAACCCGGCAAATAGACTTACCAAATTTGAAGGGATAAAAAATTCAAGGTGGTTCAGTAATTTCAACTGGGAAGACTGAATCGAGTTGAATTGCGAAGTTCCGTTTAAGCCGAAGAAAGAGCAAAATAATCAATCAGAGGAAGACATTAAAAAGTTAAAAAACTATCCGGAATATGTAAAGAATCAAATTCCAGAATGCAAGCCGCAAAAAGCAGAAAAATTATCCAAAGAGGATAAAATGGAATTTGATATTTGGTATCAAAATTTTTAAAATTGACTAGTTCTTTTATTGTGTATACAATAATTTTTTAATATATAATTATTCAAGGATAAGTTGTTATTGTTGTTATTCAATATTATAAAAATCTTTAAACTATACGAATATGTAGCAAACTGCAACTTTTAGATATTATTAAAATGTGGGGATTGGGGATTGGGCCCAATCCCCAATCCCCAATCCCC
>JAWNBB010015271.1:0-11162 GCA_036325645.1 Balantidium ctenopharyngodoni
AATCCCCAATCCCCAATCCCCAATAATAATAATAAGTTAATTATTTTACCTCAACATAAACAATTAATCTATGAAAGTAATTGTTTTAATATTGTATCGAAACTTTTGAAGTATACATAATACCATATATGTTTTTATAGTATTTTAAAACAAAAATTGGAGGACTTTAGTTAGTATTGAAGGTGCAGAATCAATTATCAATTTAGTATTAATAGACAAGAAAAGTAAGTTTTTATCAAAATCGGGGTGTCTGACAGAAAAATAAGAAAGAAAAAGAAGGGAAAAGAACTACAAAGAGAAATTGATATCTGATCAATTAAAACAACGATGCTGGATATGCTTAATAATAAGGCATTTAAAAATGCATTTTAAAGCGGGACGACACTGAGTATACAATCAAAGATTTCAATCAAATAATCGCATAGTTGGTTGAGCAACTCGCACTGAAGGAAACCAAGAAAAAAGAAAGATGAATCACAAAGACAAATACAAAAGAACTAAAACTGTTTAACTCGGATCATAGAAACTGTTTTTATAATTCGGGAATGTATAACAAGAAGAATAAATTGCACACGATTGTCATATATCAACAAAGAATTTGTTTTTTAATTTGAGGTACCACAAGACGCTTATGAGGTTGAAATTAAAAAGAGTGTTTAGATATATTGTTATCATGTCCACTCATATATTCCCTAAATTTTTGCATGTGGAGACGTGGTATTGATACATAAACATTAAGTCATTGCCAAGTGAGAAGTGGCTTAGAACTGGATAAGAATCGACTTTAGCGTTGAATTATTGCAACTTAGTTTAACAAGACTGAACTGATTTCACATGAAAGGGTTTTATAAATGTTAAAAACTATAAAAATAATAAATCTAAACAAACTATAATCACAAACACATAATCCATGCATAACCTGATAATGAAACAAAAAAAAATATTATTAAAAGAGAATACACTGTTAAAAAAGGGGAAAATGAACTATGAGATTTAACTCTTTTGTTCAAAACACATTACAAAATGTATCATCACAGACAATAAATCAAAAAAAAATGATCCATTTTTCACAATCCTAAACCCCTTTGAAACCTAACATATTCTGTAAGTATAAATGTAAAACAACTTTCGAACCAATGTCAAGTCAATATAATCTCTACAACTATTAATACGAGTTCTTATAAACACTGTCTACTTTGGGATAATAAACATTAATTTCTAAACTTTTGAAACTTTTCATTTCAATATGAGTAAATCGATATCGATAAAAACCTTATTTTATTAATAACATAAACATAAAGTAATATTAAACTTTAAGTTAAGTAATTAAAGAGTAAATATAAATAATACTTTTTTTATATTTTATTTTATTATTCTTCCTCTGGTGCTTTTACTGTCCTCGACTATGACTATTGTTTATTATTGATTTACTTTGATATCTATTTATTTGGCATAATATCATTCGATTCATAATACTCAAGAAATTGTGAAGGGATTTCCTCTCAGACAGCCTTTGCTAATTCCCTAGGTTTATCTTTATACTCGTCGAACCGAAAGAATTGTACTATATTTCTTTTCCATTTTTTACCATTTCTATCAACTCAATTTCTTTTATCCCCGTCTCATATTATGCAATTATTAAAATCCGCATTTCCGATACCAACAATGACGATACTTCAAGGCAAGGACGAAGCTTCAACGATAGAATCAATTGTATTTTGCATATCATTTACGATTCCATCCGTAAGTATCAATAGAATATAGTACTTGAACTTATCATTATCGCTTCTAATATTAGATATAGTCTTATTAAGAATAGGAGCAAAATGTGTTGGTCCGCCAAATGTTATCCGTTTCAAACACTTCTTGTATTGAATGAGTATATTATGTATTCCAAATATATTCTTTCCAGAATCTTCGTTGATATTAAAGCACATATTAGTTTCCGTTTCACCTTTTAATACAGCTCCGAAACCATAAACCGCGAAATAGTTATCGTAGTTATAGTAGGATATTATATCACCGCAGCCCTGAATTGCTTGCTCGTAATAAGTCGGTGATTTTGTAAAAGAGTGAAACGATGTTGGTTGTTCAGGGTCTCCATTCGATTGTGTGAAATCGATGGCGAAGGAAGTTAATATCTGATAGCCTGATTTAATATAATCAAGAAATGTAACATTTTCTTTCAGATAGCTTTTATTAAGGATTTTAATACTCTCATTCCTCGAAACTTCTCAATCTATCGTTTTAAGCGTGATGAAAGTTTTAGGAGTGTAACAGATTTCCTTGATAAGCTTGTTGCTCGCATTATAAAACTCGATACTGAAATGCTCGAGAATGATATTTAATGGTATCGATAAATCCATGATAGTACCATCATGTTGCAATAACTGACTATGGTAAAGCAGTAACTGCTTGTGATGGTTATATAACTTATAATAGTATTTGTTATTGTTTTTCTTATAATCAATACCTCAATTCATGGGCATTTCAAAATGGAAGTATCAATCATATGGGTTTTTATTACGATATTCAATACAAGACACTGTTATTTCTTCATTATTATTTGCGATAGGGAAGGATTCGGTGTACGTGTTATCTTTATGTCCGACGATTCTCCCGATTGGGATTGAGATTGTTTTATCGTTTATATTTATTTCTCATATTTGCTTGGGCTCGAAATAATAATCAAATATGTAACTTTTTTTATAGTTGACATTGTCGTTGCTATCGGGAATGCTTTCCTCATAGTCGTTTGACTCATAGTCGATTAAAGTAATTGTTGAATTATCTTGCTTAATTGAAATATTGTTGATTTTGTATAAAGTGTTTGCTTTGCATTTGATTCAAAAAAACGAAAGTTGAATCTTAATTTTTAAAGTCGTGCGGTCACGAAGGAATGTAGAAGAAGAGTGAAAATTCATGAAATATTTTATTGGTTTTGCTTCAACGGACGCCTTTGATCCCATATTAATACTTTTTAATTATTAACAAAGGGATTATATATTCTTTTAATATTTAAATATTGATTTTCTTTTTTTCAAAGAGCATTAATATATCGTCTCTGGTTATAGGAAACAATAATAATATTTCGATTAATTTTTGGTTTTAATTGATTATTATGGAAGGGTGAAGAAGAAGAAGGAAAGAGACTCAAGCAGCGTCATAACAATCACAATGAAAGGTGTATCCAATTTTTGATAATTATAAATTTGGGTTGTTCTTGAGGGAATGTTTTGTTTCGTCGAACACGAGGAGAACTGGGTTATGATATGGGTTACCAAGTTTAATTGAAATGAATTCTTATGAATATTTAGTTTAATATAAACATTATTGTTCATTATATAAGAATGCGAGTATGATGTTACAAGAATACAATTAAGGACTTAAGATATTAGGACCATGGTGGTTTTACTATATGAGTAACTGATTCATGTGTGAGTCATGAAGACAATATCTCATGATTATGTTTTGAATACTATACGAGATAGCAATAAAAACGAATGAAATAAAGTCAGAAACGATAAAAGAAAAATAACAAAAAGTCCTCCCTAACCTGTGAAACTGTTAATCAACAACCAACATCCAAGCATTCTTCCCCTATATTTTCATTGCTGCATTTTTAATTGTTTATGATATTATAGATAATTATAATAAGTGTAAATATTTATTTAAGAGCAACCACTGTCATCATCCCAAGTTTCCTTTGAACATAGGACATCCTGATCATCTTAGTCACCACAAAAACAAAAATACTTAAGGAAATATTCTTTAAATATTTCAATTATCTTGATTAACATAAATATAAGAAAACACTTCAAAAATGAAAATAGCATCTAAATAATTAAAATAAGTAAATGCATAAAGAATTCGATGATTATAGATTCAGTTGACCTAATATTAATTTGTAATTATTAATATAATAATAACAATTGTAATTAAGAAACAAATAAATATAAAACTGAAATGTTAGACCCTCAACAAGCTACAGGAGAAGACCAACAAAAGACATTAAACACCGCTTCATTGTTAAACGTAAATACAACAGAAACAAATAATAACGATATAAACCCTATGTTCATCCAACAGAATGGAATACCTCCAGTCATGGGTGAAAACCCAAATCCAGATGATGATAACCAAGTTCAAGGTGTGCCTCGTATAATACCTGATAGTCAAAAAATCCCAAACATAGCCGGTGAAAAAACAATAGTTTGTTGGAATTGTCTATGTGTCCTTATGGTAAAAGATGAATGGACTGTTGTTCGTTGTACAAATTGTGATAAAATAAATCGTGTTCCCGGTACAGAAAACAACCTTGATGGAATGATACGTTTAAATGACAACATGAATCACTTCGACGTTTATGTTCCATACGTTTACGCTATAATAACATGCCCTTTTTGTCAACATGAAAATAAAGTACGGAAAGACGCCGAACATGTAGTATGTTTTAAGTGTCACAATTCTTTCAATTTACAACGAGATAATAAATGGGATAATCCACCTTTAGGAAATGGCGCAAACAAATACCCTGATCCAAGCTCTTTTCAAGGCCCGAAAACTGATAAAGATGACCACAGTTGCAATGAAACACAGCGATTACTAAGGAAATTAATTAAGCAATTGAATAAGAAAAGACCAGTTCCTCCTCCATATATCCCGAACGAAAAATATTTTGCCTGAAGGCAGTTAGTAAGAGACGTCGATGATATAGACGATAAAAGAAATAATCGACAATTTAAGAAAGAATACATAGACAAGGGTGATTATCTGAATATGGGAGTTTTTAAACCAAAGAATAAAAGCATCAATGAACAAATGGACGAACTACTAATAAAGCCAAAAAACCCTTATTGAAATGATTATGATTGAAAGGATACCGATATGGAAACGTTGAAGAAGCGATGATACGCTGAAATAAAGAACGATCCTAAATATAGAAAAAAACAAATGGGAAGAGAGGATGACTATGACATTATGCCGAGGAGAGGCCGAGGTGGTTATCCGAGAAGAGACGAAAGAAGAGGGGGATATGAATATGATTATTTATATTTGGATAGAGAAAAGGATAGAGGTAGATTCAATGATAGGTTTGATTATGGTGGAGATTACGGTTATAAAAAAGAATGACATGATAATCCGGATAAAGATAATAAGAATTTAACTAAAGATAATTACGAAAAGTACGCGGATAATAACACGAAGAACGAAAAACTTAGGACAAGCTCTGCAAAAAATGATGCTGTGTATAAAATGATGTTCTCACAGGATAACATTAAAAAAGATGGAGAAATTGATATAAATAAATATATTGGAAATAATATGGATGACAATAAAAAGAATGGTTTCAATGATACAAATTATAATAAATTCAATAATTTCGATAGAAATAAATCAATTGATTATAATGAAATAAAGGCGAGTATACAAACAAATGATAAACAAAATAATAAGAGCACAACAATGAAACCGAGAGTAAATAGTGAATGATATGGAGGGTGAGATTTTAATTACGATTATTAGAATATATATTTGTATAAGAATCTTCTCTAAATTATTAAATATCATATTTGGTTTTTTGGGGGATTTCTATTGATCTCGTAATTAAATGTGTATTGTAAAGAACATCTTTTATGAAGCCAGGCAGAAAAAAACAAAATGATAATACGACGATACCTTAATTAACGAATCAAAAAATATTTTTTTACCCATTAAATAATACGTCTCCCTCAACAGAAGAGACAATAAAATACAAACGAACAACTTACAATCTAATGCAATATTATAGAAAAATGTTATTAAATTATCAACACAAACTCTTTATAATTACAATAAAACATTTGAATAAAATAACAAAAATAATTCAATCACTTGAAAAAATGTCTTCAACCGCACAAATAATTCCTTCAACGAAATTGATAATTAACAACAGTGAAATAAGAATTCACGCCCCTCGTCCTATTAGGAAAAACACAGCCTATTCCTCGACATCCAGCCTTCAATGCTTTCCAAAATCACCGAATTCTTTAAATATCCAGAAATTATCAGTTGACGAAATAGAAAACGATTTCAAATTAATATCGCATAAAAGCGAGAATTTTTATAATGACACTAATGAGATATTTACTATCTTATTCGCACCCTCGTGAAAAGCTGAGTCCTTCTTTTCGTTTGAAGTAAATGAAATTGAAAGGGTGAAGAAGCCGATGTTTAAAGATTATGAAGAAAAAGAATCGAATTATAATATGGATTTATAAATAAAAGTTCAGATATATTAAAGTATAAAGAGTATTTAAAATGTCAATACGCATTTGGAGGAGTAATTCAATATTTATCAGGGAGAGTGATATAATTATTAATCTTGTTGAAATATTATTATATATACATATATAAGGTTATATTTGATTCAAATGTGATTACTTGAACTATCTGTGTGGTAGTTATTTTAAATACGAATATATTGAATATAACAGAAGTTAGATTTTTACTATATTTTTGTAATATTATTGAAAAAATGGAGGGTTTTAGTTATGATTATGAGGGAGATATTCAAAGATTCAGGGTCAGAAGACAAAAGGTTAGTGTGATCAAACATAAAGTGAAGATGAGAAAAATTATTAGTTAGATTTGTGGGTAATAATAATAAACATAAGGATCTTTTAACAAGGAAGGGAACTCAAGGAGAAAAAATAAAGGAAGAGAAGAGAACGACGAAGAGCATCGATATTTAAATCAAAAATAATGATACTGGATATGCTTGAGTACAGGACACTTAAAATTAAACAGCCTTAATAATATATGTTATTAATTGTGAAAATAATAGTGTGTTAAGAGGTATTACAATGAGAACGCAATCAAAGTACACAAACAACAAAGATGGTCAAACATTTCACACTGAAGGGAGTCTAGAAGAAAGAAAGATGGGTCACAAATGAAAATGGACAAAATAAATTAAAAATAAAAAACACAGTTCATGATTAAGAATTCGAGTACTTTGGAAATGTGTTACTAGGTGGATACATTGGTACAAAGCTTACATAATTACAAAAATAGCCTTTTCAATTGAGAGGTACATGAAGGTGTATGAAGTGGTCATTAAAAGAGCGTCCTTCAAATTGTTATCATGCCAAAAATTAAGATTTAATAACAAATTTCTAAGTGATAGAAGAGTGTTTCGGTGGTAATTAAATATGAAAAGAAAAACTAAATCGTATATATAATCCTTATAAATTTGGTAGGTTATAATGGATAAAAGCTCTCATAGATTTCAAAAGATTTGGGTCTATTATATTGACCTGGTTTCACTCTGTTATTTTGCCACAATATATTGCTTTTATTAATATTTGTTCTTTCATTTTTTCATAAGGCATCTTGCAAGTCGATCGAAATCCATTGTTTCTTTTTGTTTTTTCTTCACCCGCCTATCCTCTTTAAACAAAAGTAATTTATAGATTACACCTTTGCAATGTGTCGGTTTTATCACAATAAAAACATTTCTTTTCAGATATTATCCTTCATGAGTTTTTTTCATCCCTGATTTTCACCTTGCTTTTCCCCTGTTGCCACATAGTTTTGTTAATCCATTTATTTTTCAAATATCTGTTATTTTGTAACTTACTTTCCGAAGATAACAATAATCAATTCCAGTTCCTTTCAGTTTCAGTTGTGAGATGACTATTTTAATTAATTAATTAATAATTGAATAATACGAATATTTATAGTATTTAGCTAAATCGCTTTATTTACCCCTGATTCACAAGGCTCTTTTTTCTCGTCGCCGTTCAAAACAAATAAATATTTTTAACTCTTATTCTCTGATTTCAGTACATATTCATTACTTTACAATCTTTATTATTTTTTTCTCAATTCGCCTTTTCATTCACGATTGAATTCATTTGTTTTATTGTAAGTCCTCGGCCGATTGTTTTTATTTGTTTCCGCAAATTAAAAAGCACGAAAACAAAGGTTGGATAAATGCAACCAATTATAACTCAACTAAACGGATGGTGATAGCTCTGGAACTCAGGCTGCCCTTCAATCAAATTTTTATAATAATAAAATATAAAAATAAAGATTCCACCGCTTATCGAATATATCAAGTAAAATAATATCTGCGTTTTTTGTTTCTTTACTATCAAGAGCATGAATCAGGAGAACAAAGGTGTAACTATGGAAAAGATGTAAATTAATCTCACCTGTTTGAACAGAATCGATATTAAGTTAAAGGGATTTACCCATAAAATGTGAACAAAATGAATCATAGAAAATATTACACTTGTACTTGAGCATAGAGTCCCAAACAGGAGGAATAAAAAAAATGTTTTGTGATTGTGTTGTCCAACGCAATTACTTATATAAAAACAATGACTAAATATAAACAGTGTTATATATGTTAAGAAGCTTACTGATCGAAATCGAAGACACAATTATCACAGATTTTACAATGCGACGCCTTGGGTGGCCTCATGATATTGCAAGTATTGCACGGCCGTTTCTGAAATATTAATGGAACTGTAAGAATCGTATCATCTTTATTATTTATTGTGTTATTGGCAGGTGCGGTGGTTGAAATAAATTCATCTTGAATAAATATTAAACTGTTATTCGGATTATTCGTGGGTTTAGCTGCGTTGTAATCAATGACACCTATAAATGATCATATAACATTTAGTAGTTTATTTACTGTTTTCTATCGCTTCTTCTCATTCAGGAAACAAATTGATGATCTTCTTTTTATTTCATTCATTCTCCGGTGGATTCTCGTTAGTATTATTTCCATTTGTGTTTGTGAAGTTCAAGTTATTCCCACTTAATATATCGATACTGTCTTTATTCGTCCTTGGTTTTAAATTATCTTTTTCTTTATCATTGCTATTATTATGTTTATTATCCGTTCCTTGCTTCCAATTCTCTCACGGATATAGATTAGAATTCCTCGGTATAATCCCTGGTTCTTGAAGGAATGAGTTGATGTAATTATATTCTCAACCGATAAATAACAAGAATTCCAATATCAAAATCCAAATGTTCACGAAAGTGAATTCAACGATAAACCAAAACACGATAATAACCAAGAAGAGGAGACTCATTGAAATAACAAGATTAACGTCCCTTTGAATACCGATGACACATTTCTTTCCGCATTTCTTTATTTCGATATTATTGCCATAGATTTTATTTTTCATTTTAAATACAACTTTACAATAATGTATTGTTTTAATGACCTGAATTAAAGATGAAATATAAATCGCTAAGATAACTCTAATCACAACCAATGAATGAACCAAAATAATAAATATAAATATTAACTATATTAAATAGGTATATGATATGTAAAGGCGATACCGAGGGATAAAAACAACAAATGTAAGCGACATCGACTATTATGATAATTAATTGTGTACGAGTCAAATAAAACAGGGAAAAGCATTTCTAAACGCTGATGAAACAAAAGAAAAAGATTAAAATTAAAAGAGACTAAGTTTACATTGATGATACAAGGAAAGAAACATAGACAACATTAAATAAACACTTAAAAACTTAAAACATATCAACGATTTTTATTGTAATTCTCAGGAAAATCAAGTGATTTGATCTGTTTCAATAGTCGAAGGAAGGATTATAATACAAAGATAAAAGTTAATTACAAAAACGATCTTAGGTAATACATTTAACGTTGTATGATTTAACAAAGAACATTTTGTTATCACGAGCGAGGAAGAGTAAATGCAGCAACTGATGCACAAAAATAAATTTAAAATATCTACAAAATGATATATCATATTAAAAAGTCATATTTAATAAATGAAAACATGTTCTTTGTCTTTGTAAAAGTACTATTACTTATCGCATGGATTTAATTAATAAAACGTAATTCGTTGTGAAATAATATAAATGTCAAGTTATTATTTAATATTAAATCAACATCTTTACACGCAATTGTCTCGGTTATTAAACGCAAATGGTATCGAACTTGAAGAAGAAGTTGAATATAACGATAATAAAGAATTAGTGAGAATCGTTAATGAAATAATTAAAGTGTGCACCCATTGGAGGGTAAATGATAGAGAAAGGTTAGAAGTTTGCGCTTTTTTATTAGGATTAAATAATCAAAATATATTATTTCCATGAAATAATGATCAAATATCGCGGTTTCAATTACTATTCGAAGCGGTTATCACATCAAATCTACAAGACAAAATTAATGAGTTTACTAGTCTCAGTTACGAGTTTATTAATCAATCTAACAATCTCAAAAACCTTTACCAATTTTGAAAGTGTATTTATAAATATATGAACAACAAGTTTACAGACCGCGAATTGGAGGTATACTGTGCAATCTATACATTCAAGTACTGAAACCGGGAAAACCAGGAGTATTTAGAAAATGAGATTTGAGATAAAATCGCGTGTTACAAAAAGATGGAGAAAACAAGGGAATTGAATATTAACTCGTTTTATTGAAAAATGTTTTTCAGGAAACTGCATAAGCATATTTGAAACCCGCAGATGATTGAGCAATGTAACGTGGATGTTGTGTTTATGGAGAACTTTATTGGGTGTATTTATGAAAATAAAATACCGGAAGTTTATTCGTTGCTATTGGATACGAGCGTTAATAAGGAGATCGGAGAGTTGTTGTGTGATTTTATACACGCTTTTATGACGGATAATAGTAACAAGAATAAAGAGAATAACATAATTTACTTATTATTTATGGAGGATTATATTGAAAAGAAATATACAAACACAATAATGAAGGAGAGTTTGGATAAAGCGGAACAGAAAATAAAAAAAATAAAAAAGGAAATGTATAAGGATAAAGGTGGGAGTTGTAATAAATTAAAAGATATTCATAACAAAAATAATAGTGTAGATGCTATTAAGGAAAAGGAGAATAACAATAAAAGTTCTTGTCTGAATAAGGACAATAATATTTCTGTGATTGAATTTGTTGAAAAAGTGTAGTAGAGTTGAATAGGGATTTTGGTGAATATTCGAGGAAGTTTAATCGAAAAAAGAAATTGTATATTGACTCTAATTATAATAATATTTTAATACTTTAATCATCCTTTATTCTAGAATGCTTAATTTAAGGATATCGTTTGTTTCGTTATTAAAAGATAATGGTTGGGCCCAATCCCCAATCCCCAATCCCC
>JAWNBB010015285.1:0-28985 GCA_036325645.1 Balantidium ctenopharyngodoni
GGGGATTGGGGATTGGGGATTGGGCCCAATCCCCAACAATCTATTTACATTTCCACATTTCAATATTTTATTATTCACATAAACACTACAATTATCAACATTACTAAATCAATTTTTTTATTCTTTTTAATATCTCCTATTTAATTAATAATCTCCTTTTTCCTCATCCTTTATTTTTACCTATCTATCCCCACAATCCCACATTCTTTCAATTATTTGCAAATAACAAACAGTTATATCAAACGATAATTATAACGATTACAAATAACAGATATCTCCCACGATTATCCTTCAATTCCTATTTTATTCGTACCGCCCCAAACAACGAAACAAGAACTATTTTTTCACACCAATTCAATTCAATAAATATAATACCAATACTAATAGTTTACCTACCTTATTCATTATCACTTAAATATATAAATGGCGACAACAGTTCAGGCAAATCCTAGCAACATCAATTCATTGTTCTTTGAAATGCTTAAAAAGGACCTCACTTCCTACCTTTCCAAAATAAATCAAAGGAGTCTCGAATCAGGAGATTCGGATAATTACAGCAGCCATCTCAGAACCAACTCGCCATCAAATATCACGATGCACTTTCCATGAAGCGAAGCGATTAGTGAGAAAGAAGACGCCTTCGAAGAAGAATTCCATAAATTAAATTGCTTTCCGTTGACAATGTCCACAACCGTCCTATTCAAAGGCGAACACAATAAATACATCGAATGCAATTGATCCCTGAAGCAACCGAAATGAACATTACTACCCTGAATTAAACCTCAACTCCAGCCAGGAAAAGAAAAAATAATTCAAATACCAATCATCAAGTATGATATTTATAACCCTTTGTTGTTTCTAAATTTCAACTTGTGCTCTGCTGTTCTTCTCCTGAACAAGAAGAAGAAAAACAAATTCAAACTCCAAGTCCTCGGGTGCACAAATCCAAAGTATTTCAAATTCAAAATCGCAAGAGATAATAGCAATCATGATATCTATACAAAGCTCACAAATTATTTACACTTTACAATCATATCAAGTTGAGGGTTTAAGACCAACATTTTCGGCGTGTCCTTGCGCAATGATTTCCATCGGTGCTATTTCATGAAGGAAAGGGAATTCGCAGCAACAGCGAAAACAGGAGATATTTTAATATTCCGTGGGATGGAGTGTCCCGCGGCTTGCCAAAGAGCGTACACTGGAAGTCAATATGATCATGTCGCGCTTTGATTCCGGAAAAAAGAAAAATGATTTGTATATGAAGCCACGGGAAAAGAAGGCTGTAAAGAACGTCCTTGGTCCGATTTCATTTGGTTTCTCTGGAATTGACTATACGAGAAAATCGTCTATCGGAGGTGAATCATCAACGGAGAGAACATCGATGAGACGAAAAAAATACAAAATGATTTACAAGTAAAAGCGGAAGACTATTTCAATAAAACAAACGGAAGGAAGTATTTGCTTAAAATATGCCCGATTCTCTGCGGTGGAAAGGTAAAAGAAAATGAGAAGAACAATAAATGGGAGATTAACGAAGGGTTTTCCTGCTCGGCCCTTGTGACAGGAGCATACTTAAACATGGGGATTATCTCGTATGATAAAGAAGTGGACAGTGTTCTCCCAGGGAAATACGCCTATGAATCAGGGTTGGTTTTAAATAAACCATTCGAACTTGCACCTGAGATTATCATTGATTTCACAGGGAATTAAATCGTTCTTAATCGCGATAAACGTAAAGCAACAGTCCTTATCCTAACATCGTTTTATTAGTCTTGTCCCTGGGTTTCAGCTCGCATCGCCTTTATTTTATCGCAACTTTATTATTAAATCTATTTTATTTTTATATTCATCATTTATAAATACACAAACTGCCTTATTAATTAGTATTTAATAATTGAATCAAATGCTGGACCAAATCCCCGAAGAACGAAAGAAAGAATATCAAGACGCGTTTGATATTTTTGATAAGGATAAGAACGGAACTATCACCATAGATGAACTCGCAAACGTAATGCGGTCGTGAAATCAAGACCCTTCCCCGAAGGAACTCAAAGAAATGATCGACGAGGTTGATTTGGATGGGAATGGAGAAATTGATTTCAACGAATTTGTGACTTGAATGAACAGAAGGACGAAGGAGATTGATATCGAGGAGGATGTGCTCAATGCGTTCAGAGTGTTTGATAAAGAAAGAACTGGGTTGATTTCAGTGACGGATCTACGGCATATCATGTTGAATTGAGACGGTGATTGAGATGAGGAGGTTGAAAAGTTGCTTTTGGAAAGTGATAAAGATGGAAGTGGGTTTATTAAATATGAGACGTTTATCAGGGAGATGATGATAAGATAAAGAGAAGTCGCAATATGATGAAAGGGGGAATAGATTAGTTTAGGTTATTTTTATTTGTATATTTAATTAGATTTAAATGATTTTAGGAGATTGTGATTTTGAAAACAGTGAGTGGGTTAATGTTTATGATTATACGAGAAGATAATACATGGCAGATTGTGTTGGAGAAAGGCTATTCAATCAAGCGATTTTAAATGAAAATGAAGAAATTAATTTATATTGTTTTTTATGGTGAGATGGGGTTATGATATGTGTTTTACGATAAATGTGAATAACAAATTATATTATTTTTGTTATAGGTTCTACTATAATATCCTCTTTATTACTCCTTATTAATTCACATTTTTCAACGTTAACTTCTACCTCTTTCCGTTGGGTAATCCTACTCATGATTGAAAAGGTTTTTGTCGTTTATCAATATCCGATAATACAATCATTCATTTAATCTATATAAGTATTACTTAACAGTAATGTTATCATAAAATATTAAATTCAATCATTTATTTTCCCTATCTTATCACCCTTACCCTTATCCTTGCTCTTACCCTTACATTTAAAAATTACTTAAACCCACAATTTCAATTTCAACCCCGCCCTCACAATTTCCATCCGATTTAAATATGTCATAATTATATAAATATTTACTCCATTCATCTCTCCGTCCCTCCTTTTTATTTATTTATCATCTAATTCAATCAGTAACAACACCTACTCAATCCTAGCGAAGATATTTCTAACAATAACCCCAGCAAAATGATTAATTCATATATCTCTAATACAACACGGAAAGAAAACTGAACCTCCCAAATCAATAAACCAAACAATCATAAAATACGAATTTTAATTATCTCACACAATCATTCATATTATTTAATTACGATCTCCCCTTACAATTCTTCCCTTCCCCATTGAACACCTCACCCAATTCCTTATTTCATACCCTTAAAGACAAGGAAAACATTCACTTTTCATCATTAATACAATCACACCCTCTCATCAACCTCTTCCTTCAAATAATCCTACAATCTCTCATTCTACTCTTCCTTACCGATACCGTTCACATGCTATAGATCTCTCTATATAATTGAAATTATTATTTAATAACATAAAAAAATGTCATTAAAGCTCCGAGAATTCATCAAAAAAATCCGAGCGTGCAAGACCCTGGACGACGAGCGCTGCCTCGTCAACAAAGAAATGGCCGAAATTCGTAACTTGTCAAAAGTAACCAAATCATATAACAACTCCCTTATCATTTAATAGGAACATTCCGAAAAATTTGCAGTTCGTTCATTGTCCAAATGCATATCTGTTGCCCTTCTTGGCTATCCAACCGAATTCATTCAAATGACTTGTCTTTCCTTACTCGCGAACCAGAACTTCACGAAAAAACGCCTTGCTTACCTTGGGATTTGTATTCTCCTCGATGAAAAAAGTGAAGTGCTTCTTTGAACGTCTCATACCATTAAAAAAGACCTTGAAAACACAAACCAATTCATCGTTGCCGCCGCGTGAAACGCAATCGGTGAAATTGCGACTCCCGATATGTGCCGAGATTCCTGTCCTGAAGTGTGAAAATGCTGAAGCAATTCCAACCCTTACATCAAACGAAAAGCGGCAGTGGCGCTTTCGAAAATAATCCGCTGCTGTCCCGAGCTGATCGACACTGTCGCCGGGAAGCTCCGTGTGATATTCGAAGATAAAAACCACGGAGTGTGAATATGTGGTCTTTCCCTGGTGACACAATGATTTAAAATGGATGAATCTTATATCAAGAAGTACTGCAAGTATGTCCCTCATCTTCTTAAATCCCTGAAAACATGATCAACGACCAACTACGCGCCCGAGTACGATGTCAACGGCATCACCGACCCCTTCCTGCAAGCGAAAATATTAGAAACTCTTGCGTATTTCGGTAAAGTTTATAAAGATGAAAACGAAGAAATGAGTAACCTGCTTGGCAGTTTACCCACCAACACCGATACAAGCACAAAGAACACCGGTAATGCCGTGCTATACGAACTCGTGAGAACGATCTTCGCATACCCATCATCGACGGGACTGCGCACGTGAGGGTCATCGATTTTAGTGAAGTTCCTTGCCGTGAAAGACAACAACTACAAGTACATCGCAATGAACTCGCTCCAGGATATTGCTAAAATCGATCTTCCCTCTGTCCAGAAACATAAAACGATCATCCTCGAATTCCTCAACGACAACGATATTGCGATCAAACGCAAAAGCCTCGACTTGACATATTTAATCGTGAACGAGTCGAACATCAAGCAAATCGTCAAGGAAAGCCTCAATTTCTTAAATACCAGCGATAATGACGAGTTCAAAGAAGAGATCACGCAAAAAATATTTTACTCGTGAGAGAAGTACTCGCCCAGTTTAAAATGGGAGATCGATACAATATTAAAAATGCTTTGCATCTGCGATGAACATATCAACCAAGACCTGATTTGTAAAATTATCAATTTGATAATCTCCACGACAGAGCTTCACCAGTACACGATGTTCCGCTTTTTCCTAGCCATGAAAAATAACACGAATCAAGAAGGATTAATGCGTGTCGGGATTTACTTGCTCGGTGAGCTGTGCGGGTTGATTGTGAATATTACCGCGACGGTGGAAGAAAACGAAAAAGTAACGATCAAGGAAGAGGATATTGTTTACTTGATTACGGAGTTGATCAATGAGAAAGACACGAGTGAGGAGTTGAGGGAGATCATAATGAACTGTTGCTTTAAACTAATGGGGAAATTGTCACAGGAAAGCGGCAAGAAGATAAGAGCCCTGATGGAGCAAGAGACGAAGTCTTATTTTTGTGAAGTTCAGGAAAGGGCGAATGAGTACTTGACGTTTACGCAAATTGCGAATGATGAAATGCAGAAGTCCATTACAGAGAGCATTCCCATAAATAAAAACGTGGTCGAAGATCCGAGTAAGATATGCAAAAAGGACGTCATCGTTGACGAGTTTGAGAACGATGAGGATAAAGGAGTATGTGCGGATTTGGTGAATACTCAAGGGATAAAAAGTCATACAATGGAACCGAGTAACAGTGGGATAAAAAAGGTGAATCAGAGTAATACTAATAATGCGAAGACTGAGACAAATAACGAAAGTGGTCAAGGACACAACCTCTGAGATAATGATATTTTTTGTGGTATCGTTTCAGGTACTGCTGGAAACAGCAGCAATATTAACACCAATACGAACACCGGTGTTAATATCTTAGATGATATCGGAGCAATATTTTCCGGCGGCGCCACGCCGCCAGCAACCCAACCAGGAGCAAACCTGGGAAATCAAAACACTGGTCAAGCGTTTGATATTTTCAACTCGATTCCGTCAATGGTGCCTCAGCAGCAGTCAAATACTTCTTGGAACCAACAACAGCCCCAGCAGCCGCAACAGCAGCAACAGAAACAGCCCCTGGATTTACTGAGTCAATGAGGGGGGATTTATACTTCTCCAACCGATCAACCGGTCAATATGATGAATACTCAAGGAGTTGCTTCTAATAACGCGATGAATGAAGTATTTAAAAACGCTGATTTATCTGTGTATTCAATGCTGAACCAGGCAAACGATACTTACTCAGGTATGTTTTACATATCAAACAACTCATCTAATCGGCTCATGAATGTGAAACTCAATTTCTTAGTAAAGAAAAATATCACTTTTAAAGTGATTTCAACGTCGGGGAACACGCTAGAGCCGAATGCTTCCCTCGGGATAAAAAAGGAAGTTAGTTTTGTGAACAACGACACTTCAAAGCAGATAGTAATAAAATTGAAAATAGATTATACCAAAGGAGGCCAGGAATTGACAGAGAATAAAATAATAAACCTTTAAGTTTCAATATTTAAAAATTAATTCCTTAAGTAATACCCATAACTAAACTAAATACAATAAAATAAATTACCATTCTTATTCGGGAACATCCCTTGCTGGTATAGAAATAATAATCGCGTCTTGAATAAATAAACAGAACATATTTAATAAAAAAACACATGTTGTAAACACATTTTCTTAAGTAATCAATGGCATTTATTTACTATCAAAACATTGAACAGTTAACCTACACAGCATGGTTCAACGAATACTAAAGTGATTATATTAACTTGAAACATTCTTTCTCTGCACAACACAAACCAGGCAAACACTTTCATTTTATTTGCCTTTTAATCCAATGTTTGAACCTTATTTAATTATCTCCTCTTTTAGATCATTCGGCACTCATTAGTCTGTTTTCAGTTTTTTTGGGGAGTTTATTATTATAAATATAATTAATCTCAATCTAATGGATCATATTCTCTTAGAACTGAATGACATTACGATTAAAACTGATAATAACATTGTCATACACAAAGACACTCGACTGGTCATCACAGGAGAATATATCGAATACAACAGTACTAAAATATGATTTGAGAATATCATGTATCACGCATTAAATAAAAATAAGAAATATATTATGTGTAGCTGAAACTGAGATGTTACGAAGGTGCAAAATCGGAAAATATTTCTTTGCTTTCGAGAGGAGAGTTTGTTGAAAGAAGTGTTTGGTTTAATATTGAATGGTATAGGAAACAACGAGGAAAATGTTGATGACATTGGTACAAATAAAGATGATGAAGGTGAGGGTGAAGGTGAAGGTTGTTACGATGAGGATGACGAAGATGATGATGTGGACATGGTGGACATGGGGGATAATGCTGAGGATAATGAAGTAAACGAATGAAAATATAATGATGAATATGAGGAATATAAATGTGAGAACACGATTGATGTGATTGTGAATAAAAATATTTTCGATGTGAAAAAGGTGCAAAAAGGTGTCTCAGTTGATGATCCTAGGAGGTTTGAAGATGCTGAGTAGATAATCAAAGGTGGTTCAACGTGGTGTGTTCGAAATAAGATTGTTGATAGTTCAGTGTTTGTAAAGTTGATTAGTTACGGGTACTGATTGAGATGTTGATGTATTGGATGATTGAGATTAATTTAAAAAGATAAAGCTGAACAATATAATGAAACATCAATGAAATATAATTTATAAAAAGTAAAATGAGGAAAGATTGTCGAATGGGTTACATTTGACGAGGCTTTATTTCAGTGTCTTCGGGTTATACAAGTGTTACTTGATGTTATTCATTTCTTTCACATGCAGTTGGAAACTTCCCACTCGGGATGAAAAATGAAGATCATTGCAATAACAATCTCAATTTAGTTTTGTATTGATTTTAGTGTATATCTTGGCTTATCAAGTGTTTAATTTATAATCTTGTCATTTATAATTAGTAAAGGATATTGGTAACTGTCAAACACTTCTGGTTCATTGTATTCTCCTTGTTTCACGAAGTTTAAATGAAGATTTTATTTTAAGTTTTTGTTGATGAGGTCAGTGAAATAGATTAGGTATAAATACAAAATAATGTTCTATTCAATGTGATTTAGTTTACTATTAATTTCAAGTTTAGTAGGGGCTTCCCCATATTTTCAATTATTCAAAAGTGAGTTTTTATGTTTGTTATTGAATCATGGATATGTTATAGACATATTTTGTGTAAATCTTCTCGGTTCTTTGAGTATGATATTTTAGTCAAATGTTTCTTTTCAATTGAAAGTGATGTGATTCTCATTTTTTAAGTCCAACGATATTAAAGATAATGTGATTTGGAAATTGTTTTTTTCTTTTGATTACTTTGTTTTCGAGGACTTACCTTCTTTGTCTTGTTGAGTTCGAAAGTATTTTGCGTTAATGTTTTTCGATATTCATAGCGAAACTCCACGTGTATTATTTATATATATTACTCCACTTTTATAATATTGAACGTGTTATTATTTCTATGTTTTGTTGCTTTTTATTCTCCCGGAGTTTACATTTTACTTTTGTTTTTTTGCTGTTGATCATGTTTTCATTCTCCTCCTCAAACTACTTCTCTTATGATGTATCATTTTTATCATTCTAAAGGTTATTTCATCGAACTTGATAGTATCTTCAGCTCAACAATTCTAATGCCTTTCTTTTACGATTTTCCATTCCATTCCTTCCATCCTTCCTGATTTGGTTTGGTTTATATAACATCCTTTTAACTTCCTTATCTTGTTAAACCCGATAATTATTTTCTATAAAATACGTTCTATGATTTAACATAAAATATAATAAAATTACAAATTTATATCTTTAAACTATTATTCTTTCCCCTTTGATCCGCGTTTCAACACATACTATTATTGTTGTTGTTATATTCAGTACTATTTACATAATATATACTCTAAAAAAGAGAATCAGTATTAATTGCAATATGATCCTTAATCTTTTGAATATAATATGTTACTCATAAATTATTATTATCTTCCAATTATGGTGACATCAAAATATGCAATTGCATAAATTGTATTTACTAATTCTTACCTATTTACTCTTCAAATATTAGTTATACTTTCAATACTTTATCATGTATTCTTCCCTGCTTCCGTTCAGGGAGATTAATCTTATCCCTGTAAATTTGTTCGTGATTTCCCAAGTTTCTCCTTGTATTCGGTAATAAACTCTCCTAATTCCCTATGTTTAGATATCAACTTCGCGATGAGCTTCTTTCCGAATTGTTTTTTTCTTATCGTCTCAAACGATTCCACAATGATACGAATCATCGTTTTGTATGCGTCTCCCGTTCCTTTCGTCGCCATCAACGCTTTTTGAATAACATAATTCCCAAATTGGTCTGTGATAAGCTCTTTGATTATGTTTTCATTGCTTCATCATTTATCGATAATCCTTCCTTGTATCGTTCTGTTACTGCTTTCGAAACATTTCTCAAAAACATTCGACGAATATTTCTGCTTGCAATAGAACACGATGTTCTCGGTGATCAGTTTAATCACTGGCTCCACCTTCATTTTAATGGGAGTTTCTCTAGTTCCAAATAATAAGAATTGGATAACATAGCTACCGTATTGATCCGAAATAAGCTTATATAAGTTTTTCATAACATGTCTCTGCAATTCTTTGCTTTGTTGCTCGTTTGCATTTATCAAACACCTTTGAATCACACAACACCCGTACTTGGTGTTCGCGATTTCCGTGAAGGACTTAAATACTTGGTCATAGATGATCATATTCTCTGGGAAGGAAAAATAAGAAAGATACTTTGTGATGATGTAGTTTCCGTTGGCGTCTTTTGATATTTTAAGAATGTTTGGTGTTCATAGTTTAGTGAACATTTCGTTGAGTTTGTCGTTGCTCGGGAGCTTTTCGATTATTTTTTGGACGACACGTGTACCATGCTTATTGATGCTTATCATCAGAAAATGGGGACTGATATGGTTAAGTCATTCGATTAAGTTGGTCGGGGTTAATTTATCAATGAGGATTTGGAAAAGGTAGTTCCCGAAAGGATCGTTGATTAAATCGACGAACTCTTCCAGAAGATAAGGGAAGATTATGTCGTTGGCGAAGTTCGAATCGGAGAGGATTTTGTCTTCGATAAAGCGACATCCTGATTGTTCTTTGATTCAAAACGGGCTGAGTTTCGCGAGCTCGTCGTCGGAGTAAGAAGAGAAATTGTGTTTTTCATGTTTTTTACTTTGATGTTGTGAGGGGTTTGATGATGATTTGTTTGGAAAGGTCGGGTTTACAAGAGGAGGGTAAAGGAAAGAGGTTGGATTTTGATGAAATGTTTGGTTTTGGTTCCATATAAAAAAAGGAAACATCATTGCGGGGTTATTACAGTTGCTAAGAGAACCTCCGAATTGTTGATTGTGTTTCTTCATCATGTAGTTGAACATGTTCATGCTTATATTGATATTCATATTCATGTTTGCATTCCCCGCAGGCGGAATCCCGTTGCTAAAGCTGGTGTTTTTACTATCATTCCAAAAGGCATTCGCACTACTTCCTTTAATTTGTTCTTGAATGTTCTGTTCTTCTTCTTCATTCACAGTACTAATATCGTAAACTGTTGTCCCGTTCCTCTTAATATCACTCCCTTCAACATCCTCACAATTTGAAATATTTTCGAGTACATCATAATATTCCGTTTTCCTTTTCTCACTTGTCTTTTCTTCGGAGGATCGAACAAATCCCAAATTCTCATTCTCCTCGTCCTCGTAGGTATTGATCATAATCTCCTTTTTTTTCTTTTTTCCTTCCGTGAAATATTGCGAAGAGTAACTACCAACAGATCCATCATTCACCGGCTTCGTTACGAACAACGCATAAGTTTCCTCTTCTTTCAAATAATTTTTCAAACTATTCGTTTTGGATGAATTCGGGAAATTGTTCTGATCATAGTACTGAAACACCGGATTTGCGTTTTGTTTTTTCGGGTATCTCATCGCATTTTTCAGGCTCTTGCAGTAGTCGGATTTGAGTACGTAATTGCGCATTGACTTTAAGCTTTGGTTAAAATCGCGAGTTTCTGGTATTTCATTCATTGTTTTATCAAGGGATTTGTTGCGTTTTACTTTGTAAAGTCTGTTGGATTCTTTCGGCTGAGTGGATGGCTTTGTGAAACTCGTTTTTACCTGATCGAAGGAAATCGGGTTTGTTCCTTTAGTGGTTTTAATTATTAAATTGTGGAGCAGATTCGTGATCTTGAGGTTCTCCTTAGTTTTGCTTTTGACTTCGAAGGAGTGTTTCCGGAGTTTAAGTGTTTTGTAACATGTTGAAGTTGTTTGGGATATGTTGGACGAGGTGTTCTCGACTTCGGGTATTTCCATTTGCATTATATTTTTTTAAGTTTTTATTCTTGTATTTACAGTAATATTCATATAATTATTATCATTTTCTCTAAGCATAAAAGGTTAAAGACGAGATAAACACGTTAGTCTTTTAATAATTATTGATAGGAATCTTAAGCGGAGAAGCATATGATTAACAATAATGTAAAGTTGAGAAGTTTCCAGGAATGCAACGGAGATTATCGGGGGAGGGTGTGTATGCAATCAAAGAAAGAAGGATCACGGATCAGGAAGGTGAAATGTTTCTTGATGAGGTAAATACTGCGGACGTGGGGGTAATTCTTCAATAAACCAAATACTACTAAAACTGTTTTTGTTGAAGTAATAGCGCGGATTTTAGTAAGGGAAGGGATCTATTTGTACTCAGTTAATGATGATGGATAAGGCGGAGAAGTTAGGAAAGCCAAGAGATATAATTAACGATTTGGGTTTGGTTGAGGTTTGTAGATTGTTTTAATAAGTTTATCGATTTATTTAAGAGTAACACATATCATAATCTCATGTTGATAATAGGGGTAATCCGTCTATCCTTCAATCCGGTCAAGGACATAGTCGCACGGTTAATAATCGTTAAGGTATATCTCAAAAGACACCGAAAGGTTGAAATCAAAGACGTTGATTAAACAATGAACGACTCACTTGAGAAGTAGGAAATGAAGGAAATCACAGTGATGGAACGGATTGAAAAATAAACGGATTTAATAAAATAATCAACCAAGAAGTTGATAATTTATGATGAATAATCAAGGACTTTTGATTTAGTCAGATGACGGCTGAGAAGATAAACTCAAGAAAGAATTTAATAAGAACGTTCGATTAAAGTGGACGAAATCAAGACTGATGATTCGATATGACAGAACATGTTTTAAGTGGAATGGTTATTGAATGAAATAAATTTTAATGCTTGAAGATGTAATTTGAACTATAAGTAACAAGAAAAAACCGAGAGGTAATATATCTCTCTTCTCTTAGTTTCTTTTGCTTACACAATCTTTTGGTGTGTTCCTTACTGTTAAAAAAAATTCTTTTCTCTGTTTTGTACAAAGTCAAATAATTCCTGTTTTTGTATCTTTTGTTTGTGTTTGATAATGTGTTCATTTTGTGACATGAGATTTGGAGATTCCGCCCCTCTCTCCAAATTGTAACTGAAGTATGTCAGTTTAATTATTCTAATTAATTCGAGGTTTTTGTCAAATATAATCGACCTTCTATTAAAATGGAAGGTTGTTACTTTTCATTGTTATTATTCGTTTCCAATCACTTTCAAAGAATTTATCGTTCTCACTGTTTAAATTCTTATACTTAATTAACTTTTTTCTTTCGTTTGAGAAATAAATATCCCTTCTTTCTTCTTTTATCCTTTGGTTTCATTTTGAGTAAGTTCTAATACACAATCATTATGATATTTGCTTAGCAAGTTCGATAAAATAATACCTATACTGCAAAGAGCCGCGGCTTTATTAACCAAAATAACACAACAACCATCACCCGCTGATTCAATAACTTTTATTACTTACTTTATCGGAACGCGCTTACTTACCCATTGATATCCACAATAAAAATAGTCATGTGAAACCCCAATTACACTCGATTAAATCTGTTCATTTTCAAATATATTTATTATAAATTTTCTTCTCGTATTTATTTTAAAAATAATAATAACTTCACATCAATCCCAATCGGTTCATATACTTGTTTTCTCTTTCTTATACTATTTTATCCTCCAACTGTATTTAACAACAACGCAACACCTTGCAATATCCATAAATTCGGATGCAGTCATGTCCTTAAATCCGCTTCGAAAACAAACCCTTCTCCTTTAATATTCTTCCTGTTCTGCGTCATATAAACCGGAGTTTTCAGATTATTTCTCAATTTGATTTTACTTGTCTCTGCTGGGATAACCTGCAGCAATGGCATATCACAGATCAATTTCTTCGGCGCTTGTCTTTCTCAGCAATTCTCTTTCACATTCCACTCAGCGCCTTCTCAGTACAGTCCACGTATGTAGCAACCGAACTCGGGTTTCTCAACAATATCATCGAGATTGTATACTGAAGTAACTATAGTGTAAGTGCTGACCTTATCCAACGGCCATCCTTTCTTTCTGCAAGTGATCTGAATAATCGCCTTCAAATATGAAGCTGGCACATGTAAGCCGCTTAACCACATTGCTTTTGGTTCACCGTTTTTAAACCAATCCAAATACTGCTCATATCGCTTACTGTAATGATCTCACCAGTTAATCAAACTCTTTTGCGTTTCAGGCGCCAGTCAGCGCCATGGTGTAGGGATAATACCGTTATAAATGCTATTCATTAACGCTTCCGATTCACTGTTCATCGCAATCTCTCCCTTTAGTGATGATATTAAATCTCGAAGTGTCTCCCGCATTCTCTCGTTCAATATGTTATACCGTTCAATTTCCTGAGTAAGTACTGACTCAATTGGTGACTTTATTTGGAACTTTTTATTCACTTCAAGCATATTAAATATTGGAGGAAGCTTTGTATCCAGGAACATCTCCGACATTTTCAACACACTTTCTTCTTTCGTTTCAATCTTTTTCGAACTTCCTTCTGCTTTTTTGGCAGTGCTCGAAGTCGAGGCCTGCAGTTTTAATAAATCATCCCATATTCGTTTACTTCCCTGCGTGAAGTAGTCTATCTCAGCATTTGAATGCAGCCCTAATATTTCGGGGGAGTACGTACTTGGTATCTCACTGATCTCTTTTAAATAGGTATCAAACGGCCCATTCTCCGGTACTTTGTAATCAGTTTCCGTTTCCTCAGATTTATAAAACGAGAACGGTTGGTTCTTATCGAAAATGAAATCACCCATATATTCGTTCAAGTACGTCATCATCACACGGCGATCGTATTCATCAGTGACACGCCCTCCGTACATAGCCTCACCGATTAAATATTTCAAACTCGCCCACGGGATAACGTCGTCCTTTCCCAGTTTATTCAAGTACATCGCGAGTAATCGCTTTGAAATGGTGAAGTCGCTTTCCATGAAATCGTAAATAACATTCCACCCGATTTTACCGAACTTCTTACGGTCTTGTATCACCGAATGGAAGAAGGAGATTACGTAGACTCAGGGTTTGTAGGCTTCATTTGTAGATTCTGTTTCGAAAGCTTCTTCTTTCATTCCACCAAAGACACGGTTCATGTTAGGTCCTCAACCGTCAGGTGCTTCCGTTACGACTTTGAAAGATTTATGCAGTATACCTATTGGGAAGTTCTCCATTGGAGAGGTGGTTCACCACAGACGAAAATCAGTTTTCGGTTTTGTGCTTTCGAAACTGTCGATGATGTGTTCTCAGTTTTTCAGCCATTTGCTAAGGAGGTCGCAATTCTGGAGGAGTACCCATCATCCTCCCTTGACACCGTCTCGAATCATATTCGTTGCTCCTTCTTCTTGCTTTTGCCCAAGAGACATGAAACGGTATTTCTTATCAAAGAAGCCTTGCTCAATCGCGTATTGGTTCACATAGTAACTCGGGTCAACACCAGGCGAGAGAATGAAAAGCACAGGCGTTTTCTCGTTTGTTTGTTTATAGATTAAATCCATTTTCATCGGGGGTGGAGTGATGTACGTCTCATCGCCTCCACTGGTCACTTTGATAAAGTTCTTTATCGCATTGAATACCCGGTCCTTCCTGAACACCCTTATCACGATGAGCTTTTCCAACGGGGACAACTTCAGATTTCATCCACTGGGTAAATCTCAATCTTCCAAATTTTCGCAGTCGATCCACTTTTTCCACTCATCCACATTTGCCAAAAATAGAGTTTTCACTTCTTTTCAAGTATCATTTACCTTCGCCATTGCTTCCAAATCTTGCCAGTTCCCTTCACTTCACCAGTCGCAACTCTCGGGCTTTTTGTTTTCGGATTGAATTATACTTCCTCTCAGGAAGAACATCAGTTCCATCATATCTAAATTTTCCTCGTACCGCATTATCATTGTCTTCATATGGAAGCTAAACATGAGCTTATGTCTTGTGAATATACTTAAACAGATGTAGTTGTATAAGTGATTCGTTCAGGTTTTGTTGATAATGTTAAGTCGATTCGCCAAGATCGGATTCTTCTCCGACGTTTCAATCGCTTTTTTATACACGTCGTTATAACTTGCGAGGGAATACTCGTACATCGGGGAGATCAGGCGTAACCCGCAGATTGTGAAGTATAAAATTGTTCCGCGTTTAGCGACGGAAGTGTACTCTTCTCTCTTTTTATTCGATTCAATATTTGCGATTTCTCCGTCGCGCAGGTTCCTCTGTGTTTCAACCGCCGTGTGTTTCGTGTCTTTTAACGTGTTAATCAACTTTGTGTTTTTAAGGATATCTCCTCCGGAGCGGTCACTCAAGGCAAGCAGCAGTTCATCTTCGCATTTTTTCAACGTTATTTTGTATTTATTCATATTCGCTATCGTTCTGTTTCTCAGCTCCTCATTGGCGGGGCATTCGATTCTCACGACATCATTTCATCACTGCTCTTCAAGTCCGATCATCGTAATCGAGAAGTTGATGACGGTACTCTTCGACATTATTTCCGGTGTGTAATGCGGGTTTGAAAGCTTCGTTACAAGGAATAGTCGGAAGTCCGATGAGACCGGTACCTCGATGTTATCAAGGATGATGTACTCAAGTTGACTTTTAATGATATAGTTCTTTTCCAATACGGGGTTAATATTCGGATCTATTGTTTCACCCACGTTTTCGACTCATATCGTACCTCCGTTTCTAATGAACCCACCCACAGTTTTCATGTAATTCTCCATATTGAAAGTGATAGCACGGTAATTGCTGCTCTTTTTCTTGAGCCATGATATTGCCTGGTTTTCAGGGTCAATCACCAATGGCCACCGCTGCGCGTTTTCAGTTAAAATACCGTTCTGAATTGATCACTCGTCGTCCGGGAGTGAATCGTTGTTCCACTGAGCGATGAGTTGAACACTCGCCAAAAGGTTCTGCACCAGGAAGTTCTCGGTGACATTGATTTTACGTTCTTCGATATTTGCTTTCCATGTATCGTTGATCATTCTCCGTCGGAAATCGAAAGAAAATGGACCGCAGTACGAGAGGAAGGCTGCGCCGAGAAGACAATCTCCGATAAGTTTTTCTTTGCTTTCCGCGAGTTTGACCTTATCGAGAGTCCAACGCTCTTTCTCGTTTTGCAAGTCACGGAATAAACTTTTTGCGGTTTCTCAACGCGTGTTCAGGTCTTCCAAGCGTTCACTTGCTTCTTTATATTGTCGTTCGTTCTCTGCGTTGTCCTTGATCAGCTGCTCTTTTTCGTCGGTGACTTCTTTTAAATAGGCTTTTGTTTCAGCGAGTTCCTTCTCTCCTCGTTCTTGTTGTTCGATTTTTATCTTCAACTCCGCCTCAAGTTCGACTCTTTCCTTACTGTTGTAGCAGAACAAATAGAAGTTCTCGATATAGTTTTTAATTGAAAGTAGCGTCTCGTTTGACTTGTCGAATGTGATTCCTTGTACGTAGTTCTTGGCTTCGATGACTTGTTTTATGTTTTTGAATTTGGTTAAAATACGATTGAACGTCTCGTCCAGTTCTTTCAAGCTTTTAAACAGTGCAGATGTCGCACTCAAGTTGATTCCGACTTTGCTATCGTCAAATGATGCCCATGTATCGTTCGAGTCTTTCACAGCGTAGACCAAGGCTTTGATAACGATACCGCTGTTACCGTCAAAGCTTTTCTTCTTTGAAAACAGCTCAACATCCTTCGATTTGATCTTGTCGACGACCGCTCGGATAGTGGTAATAAGCACTTTGATATTGGCGACACTTGTTTCAATTTCCTGTTTTTTCTTATCGATCTCAATACCATCCTCTTGTAATTGTTTCGCTTTTTTCTCGGCTGACTCTTGGTTGATTGTCGCAGCTTCCGTTTTTATTTTCAGTTTCTCCTGTGTTTCTCCCAGTTTAGTCACTCACTCCGTTACTTTTTCGTTTTCTTCTGATACGGTTACTTTGAGTTCCTCGATACCCTTCGCCGATTCTTCCAGCACGGTTAAACCGTCTTCTAAACGCTTAATTAAAGTCTGAGATCCTTTGTAATGGTTTCTGTACTGCAGTTGGAAGTTCTTGATGTAATCAAGGAAGTTTTTCGGTGTTGTGTAGATATTTCTCTTCTGCGATTTCAAAGCTTCGACCGAGAATTCTTTCAGTGAGAGGTGGGTGTCGATGATATGATCACAGATGTTCGGTATCAACTCCTTATCGATTTCCTTATAATCGTTGAACAAGAAATTCGAGACTTGCAGTAGCGCTTCTTTCGGCCACTCGAAGAACCAATCGATAGTTGTACTGCTTATCAAACCGGGGAAATTCCGGCAACGGTTTCTTCAGTTTTCTCCGGACGGGGACATTGCGATTATCGTGTGCAGGTTCTCTCTGATTTTACTCACGAAGACGCCGAAAGCGGCGTCTTTTGTCTCTGGTAAATTCTTCTTTTTCGCGAGGGGTTTATACGTCTCGATGATGTTTTCTTTTTCGCCTTTCTCAAATATCGCAGGGACTATCCCCGTTGTCAAGATGTTATTTATTCATTCTCAGAAGCCTTCATCAAGCACTTGTTCGTCGGTGAAAAGGAAAGTCACTGGTCGCATTGGTTCATCTGGAATGAATTTCCTGAACAATATTTGCAATTCTTCTCTGAACTGTTTTTCTTCGAATTTCGATGTGATTTTAATCCCCCAGAGCTCGTACTTCGCAATGAAGGTCGCTCATTTCGAAAGGGACTGCTTCCCGCTCCCGCCGATACCGACCAACAAAGCGTTTCCGTTTTGTATTCTGATTATTCTGTGGATACGCAGTAAATGGTCCACGCATTCATTATAAAACACCAAATTCAAGCTTTGCTTGAGAATATCTTTATATGCTTCCACTGAGGTTTCAAGGAACTTCTTTACTAAATCATATGTTTCGATGTATTCATAATACCTGATTTCCTCGGATTTCTGCTTCTTCGGAGCGCCTTCTTCATCGTCGTCATCTTCGAAGAAATTCACCTTCATGAAGTCGGCGAACAGTCCTGGAACGTTAATAACTTCCTCAGCGAGATCGACAAAGTTTTCTCGGATATTCGAATCAATTGATTCCTCGACTTTTTTCTGATCACTCGTTTCCCTCAGTTTATCAGAGAACACACGTCAACATTCATGTCTCCACAGTTTGAGAAGATCGGCGTCACGGGGGAATTTGTCCTTGGTTAACAGGCAAAACCCTTGGAATATTTTACTGACATCACGGATATTGAAGACGTAATGGAATTTGATTGGTGTTCTCGGCAGTTTCTCCTTGATAATCGTGTACAGTTTCTCCGTGGCGTTAATCAACTTGTCTTTGAGTGTCGTGATTTCCTGTGGGTAGTCTCGGAGGTAGTTATCAAGTATTTTATCGTATATTTTTTTAATAGCAGTGTTGTCGATGGTGAGGTTAAACACGTTGAACAGAGAGATAAACCTGGGATCGATGTTATTGTTACCACCGCCTGGAGGAAGGGTGCTTCCAATGAAGTTCGTGTCTTTGAGGTCGATTAAATCCTTATTGTCTTGAGTGTAGTAACATTTCTTTTCGACGAGGAGTTTCATGAACGCGATTGGTTGTTGGGTTTCGAACCGGTCGATTTTAGGCATTCCTCAATCGTCAACATATATGAGTAATTCCTTGCCACTTGGAGGTCCCATTGTCCGGAGTAAACGCGTTTCCAAGATTTCCTCCATCGTGTTCTGGAAATCAAGCGCGGTCGTACGGGAAGAGAAGTTCATGCTAAGGAGAACATAAGGGTTGTTCTTATCTCGAGTAATGTATTTTCAATAATTTTGAATTGTCACAGTTTTACCTGAGCCGCTTTCTCCGATGAACAGAACCGGCTTATGGATAAGGAGTAAATGCTTGAGCAGCCATGAATATTTTTTCGTGTCTGAAGTCGGGATGATAATGTCGTTGTATAGTTGGTTCTTCCCGTCGTTCTCAGGAATGATTTTATCTTGCAATTGCTCGGAGTCCCATTCGTTGAAGGCACCTGCTTCGATGTTCCAGCAATTGTCATATAGTTTATTCGGGGGAGATGCAGTGCCACTCGGTAATTCTTTAATAAATTTAGAAAACACTTCTCGGTCCTTCTCGAGCAGGCAAGAACCGACCGACCAAATCAAACAGAAAATAAATATCGACTCAACTTGAGATGCTTCCTTCGGAAGAGTTTCGGAGACGTTGAAACACGCATCGATAAGATTGCACAGCTGGGTAACAATGGACGCTTCGTATTGAGGAACAACGATTTTAAACGGAATACCTTCCTCTTCATTACCTTTGGCGCCTTTTAAAATGTACTTCAAACAAGCAGGCATCAGCCTCACGTAGTTATCTTTCAGATTCCTTCGTCACGTCTCATCCCAATCTTTCTTATCCCGATCATCTCACATCCATTTTTCGAACACCGCGTCGCCGTGAAGTAACGAAGTATCGACATAAATCATACCTCAACGGGAGATTGTTGCAGGCGAAGCGTGATGAATGTTGTACGACTCGACTAGCATCGAACAGTACTTCTGCATTAATATTCTGTCTTTGTTTTCAAGTGTTAACTGTTTGGAGTCATCCATCACCGAGTTCAACTTTTCAATCCAAAGCGGGTCCACGTCGCCGTCGAGGATAATCCACCGCATTTCGTTTTTGTTCGGTGGGAGAGGCGCGTTAGCTATTTGGAATATATTCGATAAAATACCAATTTCGAAGTCCTGGCTGATCTCGTTTTTCAACCCGTATAAACGAGGCACTGTCTGGGCTTTCGGGTTAATGAGATATGTTATCATCGATGTTGGGTTTTCCTCGAGTTCGCGTGTTTTCTTAAAGGTTTGTCTGAGGATATCTACGATTGTGCTTTTCCCGCTCATTGGCGGTCCGCATATCATGGTGCAATGGCGGATGTTCATGACTTCGTACATTTGAATAACTTTCAATACTTGTCCATCAATTACTTTTCATTTTCATTTTTGGATTTCCCCGCGGATTAGCTCTTCACTGCTTTCTTGCATGTCTTCATTCTTTAACTCTGGGAATAAATCCTTGAGTAAACCTTCGAAAAGTATGGCATCGTCCTTGATGAATTTCGGCATGTTCAAGTCTTTAATCGCCTTGAGGAAGATGAAATCTTCATCCATGTCTAAGTTATCTTTTTTCAGTGTTCCTGCGGAAGACAATACGGCCTTCATTGAACGGAGACCCCACTCGTAATGGTGTTGCTTGCTTAACTGCTCCTTTGAAAGCTCATAAAGTTTATCGATCTTCGTCGCGAGTTTTCTCCCCTGTGCAAAACCGAAAGATCATAAAATATTTTCGCAAATCAACAAGAAATCGGGAGTAACCATTGTAACCGGGCGGAACAAGGCTTTTAAGTTATCGGGCAGTTCCGAACGGCCTTCGTAGTTCGGGTTCATCGTGATGAAGATTCCAATCGTGGGTAGTCATTTTACTTCCTTTGTGACCAGGGACCAACTATCTTTCCCTTGTGATAAAGACAGTTGAATCGATGATATTTGCGTTGTGATAACGGAAAGCACTTCTCGATTGATCATATTGAACTCGTCGAAGCAACCCCAAAATCCGGTTTGTGAGAGTCCTGAGAAGAATTGCCCCATGAATAAATAATCCAAAGTATCTGAACAATTCTGCACGACGACCCTAATACCTCAACCTTTACCGAGATCTTTCACAGTTTCTGTTTTCCCTGTACCGGCGGGTCCGGCAGGAGCGCAACCGAGGAAAAATTTAAGTGCTGTTGTAAGTGTCATCACGCATCTGTCAGTAAGAGGAGTAACGACTAAACGATCATTTAGTCCTTGGTATTCGTAGCATGAGTTAAACACGCCGTTACATTGACGGATCACTAAATCATCGACGTCTTTCTCCCAATAGAATTTAAGTTGGCTCTCCCACTCGAAATCCTTCGCGTCGAGAATGGAGTCGCGCACGAATTTGTCGACGATTTCCCTGCCGTGGACACTTCGGATAATTAAGTTATTCACTTTTCATCTGTCTTCTTTGGTAATCTCCTTCATTCTGACTATTTCAACAAGCTCAAGAAGAGATTTACTTTGCTCTTTCAGCTCCGCTTTCATCGCGTATTTATCTCCTTCTTGTTTAATCTTCCTGAAAACATCTTCTCAAGCGAAGGTCCACCATGCTTCTACGGTGAACACGCAGATCATGCCGAGTTTGTTCCGGATAAATTTGTACTTTTGTTCAGTTGTGTAGTCGATAATCGCTTGTCTGGTAAGATTTTTAATTGTGATCTTCATTTGATCGTCGACCTTATTCATCCAACTCCCCACCTGTTGCTGTGCCTCGATTAAAATCGGAGATTCGAAATTATATTTCTCACCTTCCTGACTTTCCATTCCGATGATCTTCCGGTGATCGTTGAGTAACCGTTTACAGTTGGTATAAATCTTAATCAAGTGAGGATTCAGCGTATCCAACGGTTCAGCCGATCCGAGGATTTGCAGAAGATCCTGTTCTGTCAGGAAGTAGAACCGAGAGAACTCGTTCTTTTTACTATCCAAATGCGCGGTTAATGACTTTTCAGCGTCTTCTAATTTCTTCAGGATTTTATTTAGATCATGTTTGCGATTCTTCTCTCGGCATTGGAACCTGATGGAAGGCTTTTTATGGACGTTCTTCATCAATTCCTTGAAATTCTTATCGTTTTCATCGAACTCTTTCGCCTTTTCCGGGAGTTTTGCCCGAATATCTTCACTGCCCACGAATATTGATTCAAGGTAAATCCATTTTTTTTGCACGATGATCCATATTTCGATTATTTCCATCATTTCGTTTATTTCATGCTCCAGTTCACCGATTTCAACCTTGAAAGCCTTCGCGTATTTGTTACCGCCGATTGTCTGGAGCTCATCGATACTTGCTTGGATTATCTCCATCTCAGCGCTGATATCCTTAAATTTGTAGCCTTTATCTTCGTTCCCCCGTTTATGTGGCGTCACACTGAATTTCAAACGATCCAAAGTTTCCTGTTTCACAAGTAAACTGTTCTTCACATCGGACTCTTGTTTACAGTCGTTAACCATGCTCGACAGTCTGTCTGACTCGTTGAGGAGGTTTAAACTTCAGATTTGTTCGAGAGTGTTCACATCGAAGTTCACGAGGATCTGCGAGTTGTAATACTCCTTAATAAACTCACCGAAGTTCCTTTCATTGATAACTGGATCTTTTAGTTTCGTGATAACTTTTTCGAGGTTTTCACTGAATAGTTCCCTTTGTTCCTCGTATTTCTTAAATGGTAATGTTTCCGCGAGGTTCTTGTGGGCGAGGAAACGTTTTTTCGCAGTTGCTAATTCGGCGTTCTTCTTTTCAAGAAGGGAAAGTTCGATTTTCGACCACACTTTTTGCTTTTGTTCGTCATAGAAAATTTCGAATTCGTTTGAGACGTTGTATATTCTTTCGACTAAATTGTTGCTTTCCTGCATTTCGTTTATTTCGGGGAATGTCGTGATCGGAAGGTTGAACAGCTTTTGACTCCCGACAATGTCTTCCTTTTTGGCTTGGAGTTCTTCGATCTTCGCCTTAGATTTCTGGAGTCAAATGTAACCATCATGTCATGAAACATCGGTCAATGGACCGGTTTTTTTATATTTCAAATACTCTTCCTTTACTTCAAGTTCTAGTGCCGCAGCGTCTTTCTCGGTGTTCTTTGATAAGTTCTTCTTTCGTTCGAGTAAGTTATCGTCTTTTTTCTTCGCTTTCACACGGAGGTTGTCCCACTCTTTCTTAAGAATATCGAATTTCTTGATGATTTCATCTCAATTCGGGTAATTGTGTAAACTTAAAAAGTGAATTTTCTCGGAGATGCCGTGGATCCGCAGTTCCATCGACAATTTCTTGTTCATTATTTTACTGACATATCCTCACACAAGTTTAAGTTGATCACTTGTTTCCGTCTTCTGCATCAGGTTCTCCTTGTTCACTTTAATAATTTCACTGAATTTCTGCATATCACTTTCCTCTAAATCCTTCGCAAGGATTTTAAGCATATCATTCACAACTTTCCTGATTTGTTCGGTACCTCGTTTGATCAGTTCCTCGTTGTTTATCACGAAGCTTCCGCCGCAGATTTTCCTCGGTTTATGCTTTTTCTTGAAATCGTTCAAATGGAATATGACAGTCGCGACCGTCTTTTCGAAATTCTTAAGCGTTTTGTTTATGTCTCACGCCTTCTCGTACACTGATTTCGTGTTTTGCGTCCAAAACCCGAAGTAGTTCTCTAAATAAGCCTTTGTGAATTTGGACTTGTTATCTTCCAAGTTGAGCCGGATTTTAGAGATCGTATCTAATGATTTCTGGATGTACTCAATGATTTTCTTCCCGAGTTCAATGTCACTTCCATAAGAATAGTTGTTTTTAATATACGTTTTCGCAGTTTCGGTTCAATCGCTTATTATTGGAGCCTTGCAAGTCCCGTGCATCCAACGGATGAATTCCTTTCCGGTTGTGGCAAACGCCTTTGTCAAACGGTTCTTAAGTTCGGAGTCGATTTCCGGAACACTTGGGTTATATAGTATTTCCTTATAAGAAATAAATTTTGCTTTCACTACAAACAGAACGTACTGTTCCTTTAATGTTACATTGAGAGAAGGATTGTAGTCAAAGGAGAAGAGCTCGTTTATGGTAATAATACTCTTCAATATCGCCTTTGTGAGCGCGTTTAATACGCATTTCTCCCAATATTGGTAATACTCCGCCATTTCTTTCCGTTGCCCGAGAAGATCCGACAAATTCTCAACTTTGCTCTTTGCAACAGCCTTCGTGTTTTGTTGCTGTTCTTTCGCGGTATCGAATGTCAAGCGTTCGATATCTTTGAGAATTATGGTGATTTCCTGGTATTTGTTCAATAGATCGCCTCAGATCTTTTGGCGATGTTCTTCGTAATACATAAGGAAAGCGTTGAGTTCCCGATTCGGAGACTGGGAAATGTCGAAGTCTCTGATCAAGGTCGCATTTGAAATCTGTTTGATAATTGTAAGGATCTTCTCTTCGTTTTTAATAACATGGGTGAATTTATCACGCAGATTTTTAATACCGTTCATGCAGTCGCGGTAGAACTCCTCTATACCAAGGGCGGTCCAGTTATGTGTCTTCGTTCCGACTTCAATTTTTAAAGATCATTCGGTGCAGTCCTTCTCGAGTAAGGTATGATGGTGGCTTTTCATTGTACTTGTCAGATTTTCATAGTCTTTCAGCATTAAATTTCAAAGATTGCAGTATTTGGCAAGTTGAGTCTCTTGATGGGCGATGTTGATAATGTTCGGTGGAATATCCGAGAACCCGTATCAGTCGAGGAACTTCGTGTCACGGATCATCAGTTTGAGACGGTTGTCGAAGTTGACTTCATATTTTTTATCCTTCTTTATCAGTATATTTAACCGTAAGTAACCCATGAAGTGATCTCAACAGCTTTTCTTCCATTCTTCGAATATCCCTCACTCATAGTCTCTGAGAGCACGGCCGACTTTTTTGAAATTGTTCTTGAGTTTAAACTCGATATCGTCCTTTACTTCCGTTGTTGGCTGCTTTGCCTTTTTCTTTTGTTGGAATATTTTCGAAATTGGTCGTTTCATCTTGACGTAGAGTTGACGAGCCCATGCGATTTTCCCCGCGGTTTCGCTTTTCGCCTTTGATATCGGGGGGTTCTCCATGTTCTCGTTGAATATTTTTTCGTAGTTTCATATTTCAGAGTTGAAGGCTCCTCATATGTGTTCGTACTTGGATTTCATCGTCGATTTTATTTCGTCTTGGTCGATCAAGCTATCGAAGTTGGTGTACAAATCGAAGGCGCTTTCCGTGTTTTTCAAGTTATCAAATGTCTCATCAATCAATTTCTTTGTGTCTTCTTCTCAACCTTTCATGTTTAAGTCGAAAACTTTAAAGGCTTCTGTAGGGCTATGCTGCCCAGTCTCGTGTGTAACATTATTATCGAAAATATTTAAAGGGAAGTTCTGAATGATCGAGTAAGCAGCCACCACTTTTTTCTTTTCTTTTAATATGCGTTCACTTGCTCCTCCGATAACTCGTTCGAGGTGTGGACCTAAAAATTTAAGAAATCCTTTTACCTTTGTCAACCCCGCATGAAGCTTGCCACATTGAACTTTAACATGTTCTAAATCTTTCGTGATTTTCGGGTGGTCATACTCCCACTTCGTTTTATTCTTCGCGATCGAATAACATTTATTCCATAGCTCCGCGACTCGTGTCGCCTGTTCAATAAGTGCTTTGCTTTTATCGATAATATCAGGGTCTTTGTTGAACAGTTCTTTCAAATTTATTTTCTCGGATATCTTCCTCCATATTTCCTTGGCCATTACCTCGAGAAGAAATCCGAATTTGGAAGGGTCTTTGTGCTTTGAGATCATCCAAATGATTTTTAGATTGTGGAATATTCCGGCGATCGAATGTTCGATCGTGGTCAAATCATCACTGGATAAATCTTTGATGCTTCTCTCTCACGTTTGCAGGAATTTTAAATAATCAGACGCGTCTTCGTATGTTTTCTCGAACTCAGTGATCTTCGTCTGAAAGCCTTTCCCTTTCTGACTCTCTTCGCTCAGGATTAGAATGTTAACAATTCTTTTAATTTGCTCTGACTTCAACTGTTGCGCGAGGATACTCCAATTCGCGACTTCGCGTTTCCGGTTGTCAATTTCCTGCATTGCACTTGTAATATTTTTGGGATACGTTGTTAGCGCTTTATGCGCAACTCCGATACTCTCAGTCCATTTTTCAACGATTGCTTCGATGTTCTTAACCATGCGACCATCTTTCGCAATATGTTCATCGGGTTCATTCGGGAGTTCTTTTCATTGCAGCGTCGGATTTTTTTCAATTTGATCAACTGAGTTTTTGATGTTGTTCAAGAAACCGTTCGATGTGCGTTTGTCGATTTCTTTCTTTTGCAGCGGAATAGCAATGTTTTCAAGGATGATCGAAAAGTTGTGCAACTCTTGCGCACTTTCATCCATCATTCCTCCTCCGCCTTCGTTCTGACCTTCGTCATAACTTTCTTGACTCATTATTTGAATTATATTTTTTAATATTACAGTTACTTAAATAATAAATAATAGCATTATATTAATTATTAAATGTATTGTGTCTCCCGTCTTTCGGGGTGAGGGAATATCATTTATTTAATTTAGGTTTTAATTATTATTTGTATTAATTTAGTATATTAAATGCAAAATATCGCCTTTCAATCTTCTTCTAAACTCCGTTTACGAAAAAAAAACATGGTTATACTCCTTCCGACAATCGGATCGAAATCGAATGACACGCATGTTCATAATTACAAAACGGAGAGTAATTGATCGAGTAGTCTGCAGGAAAGAGGAACTTATGAAGGGAGTAAATTAAATAATAGCATCAATAAAGCATTAAAAATAGCACATGTTCGGTCCTTGTCAACCAAATTCAAACTGAAAAATCCACTCCAAACCTGATCGTCAAATAGTTCACGGTTGAATACGATTGATGAAATTGAAGCACGTCCGTCGTTGAGGGACGATGAACTAAAAGTGAAAAAATGAAATTTATGGGACCAAGAGTACTTGACCTTTAAAAACGAAAACTATGAAATGCTTTACTCATCGTGAGTCAATATCTACAGCAGAGGACAATCTGAGACAAAGCTGAAGGAGTTGGAGGATATTAAAACAATAATGAAAAGCACAAGTCAAATAGAACAGCAGTTGAAATGTTTACCGAAAGATGCATCGAACTCGCTGTGAAACTCGATTTGAAATAAAGATAAAAATGATCAAAAAAGCATTTTACTTAACTCAATTTCGAAAACGAAATCGCGGTTTTGCTCTTCTTTACTGAGCAACAAGGCGCAGAAACAGTGAAAGAATACGCTTAATCTCGACATTGATCCTTTGAAGAGCTTGAAGTCGAAAAATAACTCTATCGATAGTTCCGCTAATGTATACACCGAAAACAAGGCTCATTACTATAATAAAATAATCCAGGAAAAATATCGGAATGAAAGTGTAATGCGTAATGATTTAATGAAAATCTGAATGAAACTCAACAATAAAAAGGAGGAAAAGAAGCGCCTTGAAATGCAGTTGAACAGTTGATACATACGAAGCAATGAGAACGAAGCCAATTTCAATGAAGAAAAAAACGCGATATTAAACCAATACTTATTGCTTGAGGAAAAGGTCCTTCGTGGTAAAGAACACCTCGGGAAAGTCAAGGCGGATAAACAAGAAATGTTCAACTATATGCTTCACAACGCTTCCTCTGGGAACGACATCACTAACAATCTTAACGAGTTAACCGCGAAGTTCAAGGAGCACGGAAAGGATTTTGAGAAAGAGAAATCAGAAATTCTTAAATCAATTAAAATGTGTGAAAATGAGGAGGATTATCTGAAGCACATTTATTTTAAACTGATAAAGCAGCAACGTGAGTATTACTACCGTATTCTAATTCAAGGCTACGACGTGAGGTACGAAGGGTGAGTCTGGGTTGTAAAGCATTGAATGGAAATGAATAGTAATTTGGAATACCACCACTTTCCGAAGTTTTGAACAAAAGAACAAATTGATTATCTAATCGCTCAAGCGAAATGAGGCCTGTATGAGAACTGATGTAATGTTGTTCTCAGTGCGTTGAAGGAAAACCAGCGAAAGCTCAGAGCGGAGGCGAATATGAAAGCTTATGAACAATGAAGCAATTTAGTTGAAAATGATGACACGAAGAAGCCGGATGCAACTAATAACAAGGTGTATATAACTAATAAAATCAAATACAAAAATATCAACATGATATTTGAAGACTGATATTGTAAGTATAAAGACGCATTCAAGGACGTGGATATGAAGCTAAATGACGAAGCGAACGTGAATAAAATAATCAAAAAAATAAAAACGTGTTTAATGAATCAATCGGTTTACTCAGATGAAAATTCAAAGATGGAGATTATAAAATTCTTCGAACAGAATAAGGAAAACAAAGCGAAGATCGAAATGATTTTCAAGTGAAAGGACCAGCTACGAAGCCTACAGGAGGAGAAAGAGAACAATAAAAAGAAAATGATAAAAAGTTTCAAAAGAAGCGAGGATAATGAATCGAGGTTTTCTGATCCGCAAAAGTCTTTGCAGTATGATTTGCTTTCATCCGCGTTGTTTGGGGCTAAATATTCAGCGTTTTAAATAATGTATTTGAATGATGATGGTAAGAAATAAAAGCGTATGAATTAGGATGTGTGTTAACTTCTTTTGTATTATATAATTATAATAGTTTTAAAAATAGTGAATTAGTTAAGTTTATTGAGATGGATTTAATGGAGTTTAAATTTTAAATAGTCTTTGACGTTATTATAGGTTGTTATGGGTATGTCAGTTCTGAGGATAAAAATGGAATGGTTGATTTGGTCATGAGATGTTGATATTTGTGATATTTGAAATATTAAGTTAGATTAGTTATCATTTCAAGTAATGAGACTAAGATTAAAGGAAGAGTGAAGGTTGAATTAGTAATATTGGTTTGCCAAAAGATGTTTAATATTGTATTATTGAGTTATGAAATCTGCGATAACAACCAGGTGTATAATTGGAGGAACTAGAGAAGCAAAGAGAGGGTATAACAAAACCTAACAAAATACAAAAATTAATAAATAAATGAAAAATAATTTTGTGTTCAAATTAAAAAACAATTTTTTGTAATTGATGTGTTCTATATAGTTTCTTGCATAAGCTTAATTACAAAAAATAAACATTAATAATAATCAAAAAGGAAAAAATTGATGGGGATGGGGATTGGGGATTGGGGATT
>JAWNBB010015353.1:0-11584 GCA_036325645.1 Balantidium ctenopharyngodoni
AATCCCCAATCCCCAATCCCCAATAAATGATCTAAATTCATAATTATATTTTTCCAATATTTATAATTCCACATTTATAACAATCAATCCAACATATTATTAATTTTAATTGTTTTTTATTTTACATAGTACAATTCATATCTGTCATTTTCCCTCCTTTGTTATATATAATTTGTTCACTGTTTTTTATTCATCTTCAAATACTCAATGGGTATCAGCAAAATCAATAATTTATTATTCATGAAATGCTCAAAATATTTTTTTTGAATCCTTCCCAAATATAATAACAGTATTAAAACGCTAAATATCATAGCAAAAATGCACTTCACCAAGCAAGTGATCTCAAAAATATAGATATTTTTACTATAAAACCCAGTCGCTTTTTCCATTAAAGTATCGATACAAACGTTGTAAATTATAAGAACTTCAGTGTTCAACTGATTCACCTCACTTAATTCAAGGACAAAAATTCTTAAATCATCAGTATATGTTTTTTGACCAATTTCTGTGATTCATGTCCTCATTATTGCAGCGCCACGGAGCCCGCCAAGCTCGATACCGTTATTAAATAGAGTACTTTGCATGCATAGTTGAAGGTTTTTATTCTGATACTTACTATCAGAAATATATGTGAGATCGTTTCAATCAACCCAGGCGTTACAGAATTTTCATGTGTCGAAAGAAAAAATACTATCTGAAATTTCCATGTAGTCGTGGAATCACCCTCCTCCACGATGTTTGAAAATAAAATTATTGTATTGGGTGAAATTGTAGATTAAGTTATTCGAGTTGGAAATATCTTTGTCTGGGATATCATCGACGACATTTATTTGGAATCTATATACATAGCTTGGTAATATATAACGAAGGTTGTTGATAATTGTTACCAAAGGAATCGAGTTTGAACATGCTTTTAGTTGAGAGATTGAAATTTTGTAAAGGATTAAATCTATGAGTAATACAAGGGAGATTATGAGAAGAAAGTTGAGGTTGAGGCTAAGGCATATTGTATAGTTGCGGATGTGTTTGTGCTGTTTTGCTTTATAATAAGGGTCGTATTTAAGGAATTTTTCATCGGATTTTGAATTTGGGAATTTCTGATGACTTGAAGAGTCTGTTTTTGTTTTTACTTCTTTTTGTGTTTTATCGTCATTATTTCAAATAGGATTTCTATCGACACTTCCATGCTTTGAACTACCATTCTTATTTTTATTCTTACCAATTAGATCGGCTTTTGAAGTTACGTCCTCTGTATCTTCCATTTTAATATCAACATGATTTGATATTTCAGTGCTCGCTTTCGTTTCTCCCTTCGTCACACTCTTTCTCTGAGGGTTTGTATTATTATTTGTCTGATTTACTCGGGTATTATCGTGATTGTTATTTCCATCCTCAATAATCGGCGTTGTTAACAGAATCGCGTTTTTAACACTATTGATATTCTCCTTGATGAAAAAGTCATCATCCTCAACGATCCTTTCAATATTCATATTAAACTCAACGACGTCATTATAGCAACTCTCAAGGTAATGATAAGGGATATCAATAAGCAAAAACATGATCGCATATATTTTTAGGGTTAACATGCACATGACAATAAAGACAAAAAAATAAAACCCTATAAAAAAACATATAATCCCGATTAAAATAAAGAACAAAAAGTCCTTTATATTATTATTCCTCCCACCTAATTCAGTAAGAATAAACCCTTCGAAAATTCCATAAAAAAACGGTTGGAAATTAATTTCAAAATTATTCCTATAAGCAAGAGTATTCGAGATGAATGCCTGACCCGCCAAGCTCTGATGTTCCCAATCAAAGTCAATGCTTCCTTGGTAATTTTTTAAATATGCATTTCGTTTATCTTTTCCGAAGGCAACGCTGAAACTTTTTTCGTCTTTGATAAGTTTAAGTATGTTGTTAATGTTTTCTATATGTGAGGTTTGGAAATTCGTTCAAGTGACATCTATTTCTTCATAATAATCCTCAAAAAAATAAATTCTAAACTTCATGAAAGGTTCGCGTAGGTATTTGTTTCAAATGGTTTTGACGCCTTTGTTATTGTTTTGCTTCATTATTTGGCTAAATATCAGAGATGACTGGCTGATATGGTTCTCGATTCTTTCGACGTAGTCAACCACCCTTTCATACTGTGTATATGAAAGTGTTTTCGTATTGATCTCAAATCATTCCTCGTTGAGCATTTGCATTTCTAGTTGAATGTTAAATAAAATAGAGTGTTCTCAATAAAAATAAAATACGAGGTGGATTATGTTTTTCATCTCTGTGAGTTTGCTCAACAGGTAAGAGCATTCGATGATATAAACAATTACGATGATAACCAGAAGAACTAGAATAATGGTACTGACAAACTTTAAAATCGTTGGGTATTTATTGGTTATTCAAGATGATTTAATTGAAGAGAGTATAAAATTTACACTTGTAGCGCCTGATTTCGTGTTTATTGTCGATGAAATTGAACTTTGATTGGATATAGATGCAAGGTCTTCATTGTGGTTATTGTTTTCAGATTTATTACTTGAAGCGCTATTCGTCTGCTTTTTGAGTGTGTTTATTCAGACTGTACTTTCTTCTTTTTCGAAAATAATATAAAATATATTGAAGGCTTTGTTAAAACTAACATTTTCCTTATTGTAATTAATATCGAAATTCCACAACGAGAGGTCGAGGAGCCCGAGTTTATAAGTTTTAGGAATTTCATTTCAAATATTCTTGTGCTTGCATCACGTTTTAACAAACTTATCATAGGGGTTTGTACTTTTTATGACGGAGTATTCATTATAGTTTAATAGTATATTGTTATGTTTTTTTCACTCCTTCAGCTTGGATTCATTCAACAGTTCTGGAAATAAAAAGTAAATGTAAAATGCTTGATTTGTGAATTGCATTGTATTGAAAATGATTTCGTTTTTTCACTGGAATGTCTCTCTACAGTGTTTATCGTAGTATAATATTTTATTCAATTTATCCGTCATAATATAACCGATAGAACTGTTCTTCACTAAATTAACTCCAATGTTAAACTCTGACTTTGTGATATAACCAAGAAACTTGATCCCTCCTGATAAATTCGGAGAGAATTTTCAAATTAGTTTTACCGGAACTAAAAGCTTATCTTTATCGATTATAAAGAAACTACGAATATTATTTGTGACTTTTATTTGTGAGGTGTATAAATACTTCAAGACATAATGATCATGCTTATCCCCAATAAACGAAGGCATTATTGTCGATATATTTTTACCTAACAACTCCTGTTTTTCAGTGCAGTTGGCTATGTTTTTCCATAAATAATCATTCAAATAACAAATCGAACAAAAGGATTTACTGGGATAATCCCCATTCACGATGACTATTCCAGTATTATTTAGTTTAAAGTAGGAGTTGATCATCGAACTAATATCTTTCATATAGTAATTCGTGTTATTTTTTAATATGTTTGTGTTCATGGCGTTGCTATTATTTAGAAGTTGATATTTCGCAGAAATTTCATCAGTGGCCTTCTTGATCAATCAGTTGGACTCTTCTTCGTTACGCCAGATTTTCTGTTTATAGTACCCGAAAAGTTTAAAGATCTTATAGTCTAAATCCTGAGATGAAGTGATGTGGCCGTTAATGTTACTGATATTAAAATAGATTTTATTTCAATTGGAGGCTTTTCAACGAATCTTCTCGCACTGCGATTCGATAGCGTTGACGTTGAAGATGCGTTGTTTTAGGAGGTTCCATAACGTGTAAATGCAGTGTGTATTCGCTTTGATTTCCGTGGTGAAGTCAAGCCACAACTTATTATAGAGGAGAATGTTTTTGATTTCGACTCCATGAATGTTATGATTATCTTGGTTGATTTTGTTGAAGACAAAGTCGAAGATGCGTCATGAGTTCAGGTATATTATATAGTCTAATAGGAGAGGAGACTTGTACTTGGTTACTATGTTTATTTCGGTTCATGCTTTAATGGGATTATCTTGAAGTTCGAGTCAAAGATTTGCGTTTTCAATTTTAATCAGATTAAAATATGCGTTGCTCCTATCCCCTACTTTCAGAGTCGAAAACAAATTATTATGATCTGTGCTTACATTTGAGTTGAAGTACTTATATATCATTATATTGATAAATTTTCCCAACATAATCTTCGTGTTCGAGCTATTCCCCGTCGAGATAAGTTTGGTGTTTTCATCGTCATCCTGCATTTCCTTATTGTTCATCGTGCTGTGGTTTTTGGTTAATTGCGACTTTGAAAGAAAATCCCGCTTTGCATTGACGTAAATCACTCTATCGCTCATTGCAGATTTTTTAAACGCAAATTCCGAACTACGAAATAACTCTTTTATTTCCCTGCAAAAGCAGTTATCGTTATCACATTTGATATAATGAGCATTGAAGCACTCGAATAATCGAATAATAAATTTATAATGTTTTCCCGAGTTCACCGCGTAGTAGTTAAGCTTACACAGTATAATATATCATTCATATCAACTTACAGTTTCATCTCTTGTGATCAATACTTTCACTAAATGGCTTACTCTTTTACTAGTGAAATGATTAATAAAATACTCATAGACCATACTAGTAAATCAACTTGAAATGAGAAGAATAATTATGTCGATGTTTCCTATTCTAACGAAATCAAAGAAAATGCAAAACACTGCATAAAGGTAGTTAATAAGGGAGTTAGAAATAATAAAACCTTCTAAATTGATCTTCACTTTCGAGATTGTGTAACTATAATAAATAGAGCATTTGTATCTTGAGTAAACTACTGTTGTTTGGTATAGAAATATTAAAATATATCTTACCCAAATTTCGAAATTGACGGAGTTAACGAAAACGATACAGAGAATTAGCAGTAGTTTATAAAGGTTTGTCAGTAGCATAATGATGTTGTAAGGGCATCGCCAAGGGATGTTGTTTTGGTCATTGTGCATTGGGTATAAGGAATAATCATTATAGTATAAGCTATAAGTGATTATATTTATCACCTTGATAACTCAAATGATTGAATTCAACACCAAACATAAAATGTATTGACTTTGCTTGAGATCTGTGAGGTTGATATAGTTATTATCACGCCCTTTGAATATGATGATACATGTACTCAGTTCGATTACAGTCGTACAGTGAAGAGTAAGCAAATATTTTATTTGGATCAGCTTGAATCATGTTTTACTGAGGAGATAGAATTTATTTCTTATATATGGGAAGAGTAAAAACACTGTTATAAGAAGGCAAAAAATTTCGATAATAAAATGGATTATTGTGCATATATAATATGTTTTGTACGATTTTCCTCTTTCTCGAAAGAAAATAAGAAAGGTCAACGGTGAAGTGAGGTATTTAGTAATGTTTTTAGTAAACGAAAGCGAGTTTCAATCTGAACTGAATTTGGATGTAAAAACGGTGGGAGATGAGATAAGGATGTTCGGATCAATGTATGTAAATTGCAATAGCATTATTTGGAGTGTTTCAATCAATAGTACTCAAATATAAATGGAGTTAGGGATGTGTGTGTACGAGAGTCAAGAGTAAAAGTAATCGTAAAAATACTTAGTCTTTACACTTGGGTTCGAGTTAAAGTAGAATTTATTTATTGTCTTTGTATTCGGCATTTATATTAGTTTATTATGAGAATTAATTCAAATACTAAAGGTTTTTCTATACTTCATATATTTAATAAATATGACGTATGGCGTATATGAGAGATTACCTCGGTAAAGCGGTGCCATTGTTCGTATTGTATGATCTCTGGCTTTAAACTCCGAGAAGGAAAAGATGAATTTAAAAAATATAATAACCTCCGAAATAATCATTGTAAGTTTATGAAAGTATTAAACAATCGTCGTTAAAAAATCTATAATAAATTATATAATCATGGCTAACAAATCCACCTCTTTGTCAGGAACAGAGTCAAACATGAACACAATCGTGGTCGTCAATCAGACTATTGATACACAGTTAACACATTTAGATAATATTCTTCAAATCGAAAGTGATAACGACACAAGTGATTCATACGATAACGATACTGACGAATTCAAGCACAAATTTCATCTGGAATCCCCCAGGTTCTCTTATTCAAAACAAGAGAAAAAGAGAGAGATAAATATGGCGGAAAGAACAATAGACACGTGTAATTTAACAATAGGAGTTGAGTTTATTCATGATAATAGGAAAAATATTTCGTCTTTTATTCCTCGTGCAACACCACAATATTGGATTTAACAGGCGAAATAAATATTTGTGATATGCTTTAGATGTTATTTTCTAATAAATATAAATATACTTATAGTTTATATATGATATAATGATGATAAAATAAATAAATTCTTTAACTGTTTATTTTTTTTACATTATGATGGTGTTTATGTCTATAATAATGTTATATAGAATGTGAGTATAATTGCTTGATAAATTGATATTTCTTTACAATTATTTAGGCATCATGTATATTGGATACTCTTCAGAGTAGGTTGATGTGTTGTTTTCATAGGTTAAAGTTTGGTGTTGATCCACCATGTAGAAAACATCAACCATTATCTCCTACTCACATAAAGTCATTCAAAAAAACCTAGATAAATACTCCTTCTTCTTAATATATCTAATTATAGTTATATATTTATATAACATAATAATAAAAGAAGGACAATACATAGAGAGTCGATAGTGATACCTGAAATAAAAAACGCTTTATGAAGAGTTATGGGACATAGAGGTAAACAAAATAATAAACGAAATAAAAGAAAAAGTGAAAATAATAACTATACAATTTGTTAATGAAAATGAAAAGATACACTCAAAAGGGGAAATCGAGAAAAATGTAATAGTTTGAATACATAATGAATATAGGGTGAGGTGCTAGAGGCAAATAAATATAAATTAAAGGAATGCGAATTATTACATTAACTTCACGATGATAGTACAAAATGTCCAAATCTTTTCGCAAAAACTACAGATATTCCCCCAAAACGCAAACCAGGTTAACCGAAAATAACAAAAGAAAACTAATAAACAACAACTAAAGTTAACTGAAATGATGGGTATATCAGAATAAATGAAGAAAAAAATTAGAAAAACATAGGAAATAGAATAATAACATTATTTAAAGTATATAAAAACGAATTGGGAAAATCAAATAAGATAATTTCAAAAAAAGGAATTAGAAAGGAAATAAAAATATTAATAACAAAACAAAAGTCAAAAATGCATATTCGAGGCTGCGAAGATTTAAATTTAGTTAGTTAGATATATAAAATAAAATATATTTATGTATAAATAAATAATAATTATCACATATCAACATATCTTGCCATTTCATATCAGATTTTAAAAAATTGCACATTTACATCTACACATTTCCCCTTTATTCCTTCTTTGATTATTCTGTCTCAGTTCCATATTCCTTTGATTCTCCTCTCACGTTACCTTATTTTTGGTCTTCAATTCCTTTATCTCTTTCAATTTCATTAATTGTATTTCTTTTAGTTTCACCGTTTCATTTCACTCTTGAACCTCACACTCCAATTTTTTATTTTCCAGTTCTCAGTCCTCAATACTTTTGTTTTTCATTTTCCCGACTTCTTCCTCCATTCGCTGCTTCCGGTTTTCGACATTATCAATTTCGTTTTGCGTTATTTTCATCATATTATCGATCCTTTTGTATTCTTTATCACTCTCTTTTGTCATCATTTCAACAAGATAATCAACTAAAATTTTCTCTTTCTTACCAAGGAATTCAACAAGTACTTTCCCACGTTTCAGTCCCTTACCTTTTTTATCAAAATCCTTGATAAAGATGACATAATCCTCTGTAATATCATCTAAAGATTTTTGTGTATACACGTTTTTATGCAATTTATTTTCCATAGGATGAAAAGCATCGACCACTGTTGTCTGGCAAAACCCCTCACTCAAACTCTTGTTTTGAACCATGATTTTGTTTCTAAACTGTTCAAGCTGGGATATTAGTTTATTCCTTGCATTTAAATACATGTTTTCGTAGTTATTATGTGTAAAGGTATCCGCTTTTGTTCTCAGTAAATCATCAAATATCGAAATCGCATTGGCCTGATATGAATATCATTCACAAAGTAATTGCTCGTTATTATATATATTATTTTGTGATAGTTGTCATTTGTTAAGACTGGTTCTGTACTGTGTTACCGCATTATAGAAAGTCTCATTGATATCTTTTTCAATAATGTTATCCCATGAATTACTAATATTTGGTATTTTACCACTGTTTATTGTTTTAACGAACTCCTCGATTAAACACGCAAGACTTGGACCATTCAAGCGCTTACCGTTATACTTCTTCGGTTTTGCCTCTTTATAGATCTTGTCCTTTAGTTTCTTCAATTCGATTTTAAAATCGCTTTTCAAGTTATCAAACCGAATAGTGTTTAATTTCGAGAGTTCATTTTCAGAGTCAACAGGACGGACAAGAGTAAAGCAATCACGATCAGGGAAATATTTAAGAATGTTTTGCCGTATTCAGTTATTATCATTCGCATTTTTCCCGCAGCGTTTGTTTTTTAAACACAACTCTAAATATTCTTTACTACTTAATTCATCGCCTGTCTCAGGATGCACTTTATCTAAGGTAAAGTCTCGAATTATCCATATAAATTTCGGGCTTCACTCTGTCAGTAATTCATCTTTATCGATACCACTATTAGTTGTAATCGCGTTTGATCAATGGGCGGCTAAGCTGAGTTCACTAATTCCGTGCTCATCAATATTTGAATATGTGTTATATAGGAATAAACTGCTGATTAAAACGACTCACGCAAAAATTCTACTGTCGTAGGTTTTTGTGCTTTTATCAGTGGATGACGTCCCTTCACTGTCTAAGAAAAGGATTTTTGTGTTATTATTTCACGACGTTTTCACATTGTTCCACAGCCATATCCCTTTTGTACAAGACGATAAGGTTGAAGCTACTTTAAAACCGTAAGTACCTTTGCCAATGAGATCAAGAAGTAAGTTCATGAGGTAGCTTTTCCCGGTTCTTGCTTTGCCGACAACGCTGACTACTATGATATCTTCGTGGATAGAATTTCATAGGTCTAAACCACGAGGATTTATTATGAACCCCTTACTAAAATCAATTCATTGAATAGGTTCATCTGAATAAGAATAGTTTTGTGTAATATTATTTTTAATGGATATGCGGTTCGATTGCTTGGAGTGAATGCTTATGCCTAAATCATTGAGATCAGCAAGATCATCTGCACCAAAGGACATTTAGAAACTTGTGTTTTTTTTTAAGAAATGATTTATTGTTGTTATTGGGATATCTTATAAGTTTGTTTGACGTGAAATGATTTTGGATTGCATTTTATTCTCACTTAGTGAAAGAATTGAATTTCGATTGATTTATTATAAGCCTTAGGGATCTACAGCAGGATTGAATTCATTGACTACATGTTGAGGATTTTCCTAATACATTACTTTAAAGAAATAGCAATATTTTTAGTAATTATATCAAGTATATTTAACCTAAATGAGATATCTTTATTATAAAATATATCAAAAAATCGATATTAATACTGTTATAAACTTATCAAACTAAACATAGTTTGTTAATCAATTAAAACAATTTCACACTGAAATCCGCGTAATAACATTACTTACTGCATTAATAATTACTTACATTATCTTTCTTCTTATTTCCGAATTCAAGTACAACAAGATCCTTCCCTAATTAAATCAGGCGTCTAATGCCTTCAAAAAAATCCCATCACCATCTTTTTGTTCTAACCCTTAAACTTAGGATATCGTTCAGAGAAAGATAAGTAAACCTTTACACGTTTTTATTAATTATTTTGTTCTCATAACTATCTATATCTTCTTAATGATAAAATACGCATCTCAAAACTGAATCAATCAAAATCATTATAAACAATTCACCTTATTTTCATTCAGAATAACCATTATCAATAATATTACATGTACATCCATCAAACCCTCTCGCAAAATCCCTTAGTATCTTACTATCAGTTGTACCCTCTTTTCATTCTTCAAATATTCCTTCTTTTCATAAGTTCTTAGCTATATCCCTTCTTTCAATAACATTTCTTCTCAATAAGTTCTTGATAAAAGTTGTAATATCCAACGAAATATCTTTCCTATTGAACATTCACTCACTATTATTAATTGAATTTAAAACATCACCTCTTTCTTTTCCTTTAAATGGAAAATGCCCTTCAATTCAAACATAGCCGAGAACGCCAAGTGCCCAGTAGTCAACGTCATATCCATACTCATCACCATTACAAAGCTCAGGAGATCAATAGTCGATTGTTCCGCATATTTCTTTAACTTTCTCTTCCTTATCCTTTAACAAAACTGATAAACCAAAATCAATTCATTTGATTGCACCGTGATCAACGTCCACTCATATGTTTTCTAGTTTCAAATCGCGGTAAATTATTTTTTCACTATGTCAGTACTGAAGACACTTGATGGTTTGGTATAATATTCTTTTTATTATTGCCTCTGGAAGGTGTTTATTGCTGAACAGAAGCAACGAAAATCAATCAAGGGAGTAAAAAGGATAGACAAGATATAGCCGACCATTTGATTGAAATGATGTGATTAGTTTGATTATGTAATCGTTGTTGAGCTTGACTATTCAGTCTTGCTCTTGGATTGTGTGCTGGATATACTTCTCATGTTTAATGTACTTTTTTTTAAGCGTTTTAATTGCTATTTGTGTTTGTTGGGGAGTTTCTGGAACTTCGAGACATTTGTAAACTTTGCAAAAAGAGCCAACACCACAAACTTTTCAGATGATATATACTTTGTTATTCTCAGGGTTGACTATTGTTGTTGTTGCAGTGGTTTTCCTGCTTGTGGTTGGTTTTCAATTGTCAGTTGAAGTGAGTATATTGTCATCGCTAAACGAGAATTTACCGAGGGAAAATTCTGGATTTGTGTTTTCGTTATTTTCCATTTTCGAGAATTTATTTTATGGCTATGTTGTAAATAAATAATGTGTAAAGTAAAGATTGGTTGATTTTCAAAGATAATTTTAATTTAGTTGATAAATCTGAGTTAACCCTTTTTTGTAACCACTTCGTTGACAAAAAACAATTGTTTCGGTTACTCCTTCTTTACTGATCTCCTAGAAACAGCCTTTAACATATTTCCACTAATATTTTACTGATTCATTTTCCATTTCCTTGCACTTTGTCAACCTGGTCTATTATTTCATTGAGTTCACCCTAGTAGAACAATATACAAAATATATCCATTTAAATAAAGAGGATTATTTTCATTGTGCATTCTTAAATAAAAAATAAAATTCTAATGCAAGGAGAATCCTTTAAGATGTAATATTTTGTTAATGATAGAGAATTATTGTATCTTAAGAGGGTCTGATTCATTGACTTAAAGAAGATCATGATTACCGTTAATTAATAGGTCAGGTTTATGTTATTTGATATAATTATAAGAAGTATAACAATTTAATTAAGAAAAATAATATCTCATGCTTGCTTTGATCATAGGACATGGGGATTGGGGATTGGGGATTGGGCCCAATCCCCAATCCCCAATCCCC